>WNWK01007635.1:60282-75911 GCA_009830355.1 Cherax destructor | reverse complement strand
TAACCTTCGGCATGACCTACTTCCACATATGGATTTTTGTCAAATGTAATAACGCCTACGACTGCTTCACCTCACCTGTCTACAGTATATAAACCACTTCTTCGCACACATGCTGTGTTCTTTTCAAGATTGATGGACTGATTACATCGACTCCAGGCTGAGGGACTGATTACCTCAAACTCCTGATCTTCACCATTATTCTTTGTATAGGACTGATGAAGCCACTGTGTGGCAAAACGTTTCCTCAATTTTAGATACGCAAGAGTTGCACAGGTGTCTAATTTATCAATTTAGGTTAAATTTGTCCCCCAGGATGCGATTCACACTAGTCAGTCGGCTAACACTTACTGCTATGTGAACTGGGATCGAACCATGGACCCCAATGTGTGAGCTGAATGCGCTACCACCGACCTATGGGATACCTGTAGGGATGTCACTGATTTTAAATATGGCAAAAAATGCCGAATACGTTATGAAGAAAACTATACTGAAGACAATGTTTCGTTCGGGACGAACTTTATCAAGTATACTGAAAGAAAAAACAAAATTAGTCTTAAGTTAGTTTCCTCCTTCCCCTTCTCTTGCCGTAACATATAATGGTGATAAACTTACCTGAACCATGACACAGCCTTGACCCACTATATTGAGGCTGATTCTGGTTGGAAGGTCGGGTAGTGGCACCAGCTGAGTCAAGAATTTGTTGCTTTCGTCCACTGTGAAAGAATGATCTAAACCACTTGCATTTACTGTGCGACCATATTTAAATCACCTTCATAGAAACGAGTTTCGTAGCTTGAGAGAGCTTGAAGGGCTACAACTGTATCCTGCGTGAAAGTAAAACAGTAAGCTAAAAATTATCCTGACAAAACAAAAATGTTGTATATTACAGAATATTAATCAATCATTAATATGCATTTCAGAGAGAAAATGGCTAACCTGCGTGGAGTAGAAGCCACCTCTTCCATTTCTCTGTGTGGAGATCCATTTTATCACTTTCCTTGCCTTTTGTTCGTAGAGTCTGCTGTCCCTGGCCATCATAGCTAGGACAGCATATCCTGCAGTCTCCACTGACAATGCTGCATTTTTAGCTGAAAATAATGTATGCAGATAAATTTGCCAACTTTTTCGATGAAACCTAACTAGCTTAAACCAGTCTAACACTTTATAAGGCTAGTTTAACTTAGTGTTACAGAAAATTATATATTATATATAGTACGTATTTATATATATTATGGGGCGATTCGGCTTAATCGGCATGACATATATCCGTATATACATATTGTGTGTGTGTTGGCGCAGCGAACGCCACAGCCGAGCTGTAGACGTGTTTACGTCGCCGTGGAAGCATTTCTCATGTTATTCCCAAATTTCTTTTTGTAACTATGGGTCCTAAGAAAGTAAGCGCAAAGGACACTGCTGAGAAGAAAAAGAGGATGATGTCCATGGAATTACAGCATGAAATCATAGATAAACACGAAGTGCAGGTTGTTTGCGAGGCAGTAAGAGCGTAGTAGCAAGTAGCCTATCTTCCACCCTCCACCAGCGTACGTACACTTTATAAAACCAGTTTATTTCTTTACATTCTTCTCAGAACGTTCCAAGCTGCACTAACAAATGCAAGAAATAGAAAGCAAGAACTTTGGCAACAGGAATGGGAACAATTCGTTTGTGGATTAAATAGGTCTACCCCTTTAAGTCTGGCATGGAAAGGTATAAATAAAATAACCAGGAAAAAGACTGGCAATGTTGCTCATCCCTTTCCACTTGAAAAAGCAAATGACCTCATAAATGACTGGTCCAAAATCTCCAGGCATGAAAACCTGCCATCTCATATTAGAGAAAACTTAGAGTGCTTCTGAAGAAAGGTTGAAACTGATTAATTTTTTTGAGCCAAAATATTGATGAGAGTGATTGCCTCTTCAACGAGTATGAATTAGATAACGCATTAACTAAAGGTCGATCAACTGCTCCTGGAGAGGATGGTATAACCTATGATATTCTCAGAACTTTAAGGCACGTGCCAATAATCCCTTGTTGGTACTGTATAATACCAGTTGAGGGTCAGTATGGGATTCCGGGCAGATCAATGTATGAGGGACACGGCGTATCAAAGGATTTCATCGATGGGAATCGGGTGGAAGAGAGGCTGGGGTTTTAGCAATAGATTGGAGGGCCGCATATGATAGCGTTCACCGTGAGGCATTGTGGAGATTCATGAGATGGCAGGGTTCGGGCTGAAGTGGTGGCGTGGGCACGATCGTTATATGAGGGAGCACGTGTGCAGGTGAATGGGTTTTTAGGGAGACATATTGCAATGGCAAGGGGATTGAGACAGGGGTGCCCTATATCACAGTTGTTGTTTGCCTGTGTTCAGGATCCCCTCTATAGGAAGATAAGGAGATGTCTTGAGGGAAATGTGTCGGTCGATAGGGTAAGGGGAGTGGGATATGTTGATGATACCACGGTTTTAGTTAGGGATAGGTGGGATTTAGGGGCAGTGGGGAGGGTGGTTTGGGTTTTCAGAGACGCAACAGGTATGAAAATAAATGAAGAGAAATCATTGTACATGGAGGTGGGAGTTGTGGCAGTGGGGAAACTTGTGGATAGGTTGAAAATTTGCGGTGTGGTATACATGCGGGTGTGTGAGGAGACGCGGATGGTGAATTCAAAGAGGGTAATGGATGGGGTGTTGAGCCGATTGTCGAGTATGAGATCAGCGAATTTAACTTTACATCAGAGGGCGATAGTGGTTAATGTATTGATCTATAGTAAACTGTGGCATGTGGGGTCAGTATATCCACTGGTGGTTGTGATATGCGTCGGTTACTAGGAAGAATAATGTGTTTTATATGGGGTTCAGGCTGTGAGTGGTTAAGTAGGGGTGGTCTCGTTCCCAGCGCCAGGGGGCTGGGGCTTATTTCTTTGCATCGACGGTTAAAAGCGTGTATGTGAAGAGGTGTTATATGGGGGAAGAGGGAGGGAGAGGGCTGGCTGAGGAGGATTTATGAGGATATAGGTCGATGGTGGAAGGGTAAGGAGTTAAAGGACTGCGAGGATGGTGCGATTTGTTAGTGGTTCAGGACCCGGGAAGGTGAGGCTTGGGTGTTGGATGGGGTGGGAATGGGAAGGGTGGTGGCGGTGGTAGAGGTGTATACCCTATGTATGCTTGGGGTGTAGTGTGGGGATTGTTGAGGAAGCCAGGATTGATCCGAGGCTGTGGCAGGTAGTTTATAAGTTCTGCATGGCATACTTCCATCTGGGCGTTGTTGCATACTAGGGATTAGTGGAAGGAGTGGTTTGCATTGTGTGGGAGGAAGCGACTGCTTATCATGTAGTGTATTTTTGCGATAGGTTGGGACGGTGAGGAGTGGTTTAGTCATGTGTTAGGATCGCTGGGGGTCATTTCGGTGCTGAGGGCTTTAAGTTTGGATGTGGGTGGTATGGATAAGCGGATCCAAAGGGCGGTAGTGTATTTGGTCACTGATTTCATTTATTATTCATGGCGATGCGACAGGTGGGGCTGCTGAGCGCATTAAGGTCATGATAGCGGTTTTATAGGATTAAGTGCCGTACTCAAGAGATCATGGGGGTAAAATGGGAGGTGGATCTTCCGGAGGGTTATAGGAACCTCACAGTGTGGGAAAAGGGAGCGCAAGGTAAGGGGTAGCGACGGGCTGGTTTTCCGTCTACACAGGGGAGTAATGTGAGGCGGATAGAGGTGTGAACGGATGTGGTAATAGGGGTGTGTAATAGGGGTGTTTCGTCAATAGTTGTGTGTTGGTGTGTATTTATGGTGTGTGAGGGCTCTTGTCAAAGTTACATGACGGAGTTACCATCTGACAGGTCTGGTGAAGGGTAATGGGGGTCCTTCTGGTGCGGCATGCACCAGTGGGGGTAGGGGATCAGGTATGTATCAGAGATGTTTTCGTCATTTAACTAAGGGTGTTTCTAATGTTTGAGATTGCAATCCATATGGTGTGGGAAAAGGGGTAGGGATCAGGTATGTATCAGGGATCAGGTATGTATCAGAGATGTTTCACGTCATTTAACTAAGGGTGTTTCTAAAGTTTTGACATTGCAATCCACATGGTGTGGGAAAAGATTGTTTATATATGTTTAGTGGTAAAGTTCTTGGATATGTATTGAGAGGTTGTGAATATTGCATCTCTTTATATATGAACGCGGTGAGTTTTGGCGTTTTGGCAATGTTTATCATTGTGTTGTTTGTGAACGTGCAGATAGTCTTATCACGGTAGGGAATGCTACATATATTGTGTGTTTATTATTATATAATGTGTACGCTTCTTCTGTTCTAACATTTGTGCTCATATTGTTTGGGAGATTGTAGTATGTGTATGTCCTACTGGATAATTTGATGTATTTGATGTTCTTGGATATGTATTATTATGCTATGTACGTTGTACCCTGTTTCAATAAAAACAAAAATAAGAGCATGGGAAGAATGGTCAGAGCGGGAATGGCCGCCACCACTAGTCACATAATGACAGTTTATTCATTCTAGAGTATATACAGTGGAACCCAGTTTCGTACTTAATCCGTTCCAAAAGGTCGCTCTAAATCTGAAAAGTATGAAAACTGAAGTAATCTTTCCCATAAGAAATACAGTAATGTAAATACAATTAATCTGTTCCAGACACCCAAAAATATTAACAAAAATACATTTTTAAAGAATAACTATAGTTTTACATACAGAAAACGATGAGAAATAAATATAAAGCACTAATTTTAATGAAAATGAACATTACATACCTTTATTGAAGACTCCTCGCAAATGATCGACTCCACAACACTCCTGCTAACTGTTTTTCGTTGATCCACACAACAACTTCTCCACATCTTCGATTGTTTGTGATCTCTGTTTCGTTAGCATATTTACCCCTTTTGCAACTTTAGCTTCCTTGATTTCTACTTTCTTTGCCAGGATGGAACAGATTGTTGATTTCTACTTCCCATACATCCTGGCAAGCTCACCTAAATGTACACCACTTTCGTATTTTTCTACAATTTCTTTCTTGAATTCTATCGTGTTTCTCATCTTCTTTACCAAAGGGCTGGCACTAGGAACTTTCTTTGGGCCCATAGTGGCTTATTTCGCAGTCGCAATCAATAAACAAGCACAAAAATTGCGAAATGTTTTCGATGAATGCTCAATCAACCAGTGACAGAGCCAGACTGAGACATATGCATGAGAGTAGGGCGTCCCAGGGAGCGGGTGGGTGCGTCTGATACGTTTGATTTCCGGATGGAAGTACAAAATGTACAAAATCCGGACCAAAATTTCGCCCAAAAAAGTGTTCTAAATCCAAATTGTACGGTATTCGGACAGTACGAAATCCGGGGGTCCACTGTATATATAATCAGAATTTAGCTAAAAAAAATGCGTTAGTTGAAGGAAGGTTAAGTGAGGTTTCTAAGTTAGTTTTGGTCCAAAAATATCAATCTTTATATCATTGTCAATGAAAAAATCTATCATTCTGTAAATAATTATTTTGAAGTTTAATTTTTAAGGGAGTTCGGTCTATTCGACAAGTTATGCACGTGCACGCACAAACATAACACACAAACATAAAACACACATACACAAAAACACTAACAGTAAAAAAAAAGTACTTTTGTGATTTCTCAATTTCGAAAGCACTTGGGAATTTCACTTTTTTTCACTGGTTATTTTGCATATTGTGATATCACCTGTTTACAGTGATCTTATTGCACATATACATATGTACATTATATGGATCAGTTAAAATTATACACATGCCATATCAAAATGTGTCTCATATACAATAGGTATTCATAAGTTATTTAATTAAACTTTTCTTTTGAGTAACCATTTGTGACCTACTATTTCCACTCCATATCTCCCAGTGCATATCATTCTTAGTCTCTTTAGCTTCATCAATGAGCTGCTGTAGCACCTCCTGCGTCTTTGGATGCTGGGCAAGGGCTAGAGCATAAGCCCTCAGTGCCAGGGTATAGGGATCCTGCGACAAGTCATCAGTCACACATGTAGTAGCTGACGACACTGCTTCAACGTTGGGATCCAAGCCAGCCTCCAGCAGGGCAATCATCACATACGCCGTCAGGGAACCAGGAACTCTGGCCATCTATACCTCCTAAGAAATAAGTATATATGAAATAAATACATACAAATGCAGAATCGAACTTTACTGACAAGACGTTTTGTCTCTGCACAAGTAATTTATAATTTAATATTGACTCGAAAAGAACTTGCATAGGCAAAATGTAGTCTCGTAAAACAGTGGAGAACTCAGTAAACCTACTTGCCACTGTTAAGACAGGTCCAATTCACACCTACTTACACACCCATCCAACCTATGCTTAAAGCATTAGAAGTTCTCGTTCTGTGACGTTACATAACAGTTTATCCACAACTATTGCAAGCGGTACTTTCCTGTATCCTTTCTTAATCTAAATTTGTCTAACTTAATTCACTGTCTAGATATTTTTGCATTCGTCGCTCAGCCTTGCTGGGAGCGGACGTGCTGTCTCCTGGTGGCGTTTGGCAAAAGCTTGGATTTGCAAATGGCGCTGGGTGGTAGGAAGAGGTCAACACGGTTTGTGTGGACTTGATCCATGGGGCAGTGACTGCAGAGAATATGGCCGTGCTTCTGCCTGACATATTAAGAGAACTTATGGTATAGAGAACGACATGTTGTCTGGGGTGGCCATGAATGGAATTAAGAGAATTTTGTGAAGTTTGGTGCTACCAGTGTTTACGAGACAATCGTGGAAAAGTACCAGGAACGCAGCATGTACATAAACCCAGGTGTTACTGTGCAACTTCGTGATGTCTCCAGAAGGTACACATGGATAAGGTTGTAATGTGCCTTTTGAGGCAGATTCAATGGACATGACATCAGTGTTTGATAAATACTGGGACCATTCATGCAACACAAGGACGTGGCAAGGGCCCATATGAGGGCTGCCGGATGGGTCTTATGTTTGAAGATGTCTCTTAAGTACCCCATCCCGTCTTATGTAATATTAGAGGAATTTCGCACGCAAGTTTTGTGACATATGCGGGCCAACAACGGACGTGTCGCCTATGTGGGGATATGGACACATGGCGCTGTGTGACAGGAGGCAGGAGGCCAGAGGTGCTCCTTACCAGCATAGCAGGCAGCAGTGGACTACGCAGCAGGATGACTGTAGTCCTGAGGAGGCGAATAGGAGCGCCGAGCGGGAGGGGTGGGAGGGCAGGACGACTTGCAAGTGTCGGCCTGTGTTCGCCTATGAGTGGAGATCCGCTGTGGGCGGTGACGACGTCGCTGAGGGTGGAAGGCGATGGCGGGAATCCACACGATCCTTGGTGGAGGACATCATCAGTATGACGGAGGAGGGCGTGGACAGGGCCTTGGGTCTGAGTCAAGAGACTGCAGCTGTGGAGTGCGTTCAGGCAAGTGGTGGGGCAATGGGCGGAGAGTTCATAAAGACAGGAGTTGTGGAAGTGGATGTTCATCAGGAGGGGCAGTGGCTGACATGCAGGTGGACCTAGGGTCGAGGAACGAGCAGCTGTAATGCGGATCCAGAGGATTGCTAACACCAGCGCAGGCCTGGCAAAAGCTGGGCAGCTGTGGTACATGAGGGTGGTGTGGGCCAAAGGACAAGGCCTGCGAGGAATGCCGGGGCATTCAAGTGAGGATTCAAAATGAGTCATAAAGGGGGAGGGTATCCAAGGAAAGCCACCTTTGTCTTATTCCGGTGTCTAACGGTCAATGTTAATGGTTTGTGTAATGTGCAGAAGAGAGATTGGTTAGGAGGATTTTGGGACGCTATCAGGTGGATGTGGCTTAGTGCAGGAGACAACTATAAGATGGGTAGTGAGTTGGTCATAGCAGGGTATGTCGGTATGTTGGGTACATGTAGGTTGAAAGGAGGAGCAGCTGTTTTGATTTGGAAACCAGCCCGCTTTGTTGTGAGCCATTGGGAAGTGAGCTGGGATGGTAGGATTGTTCGAGTTGAGGGCTTATGGGTAGGGAACGCGTAGGTTTTATGAGTGATATGGGCCAGCAGAGGGTGATGGGGAGTTAAAAGTAGGTTTGTGAGGATGAGCTAGTGTATCACCTGCGGTCGATGCTGGTAGTGTCGATTGTAGGTGGGGACTGGAATGTGTGACTAGTCAAGGGATGTGGAGCCACGGGAGCGGGCATGTGGTAGGATCATTGGGGACCTGCTCTATGGATGGGTTGCAGATGTAAGGGGGTGGAGGTGAATATACTTTTGTGAGGAAAGGATATGCTGCAAGATTGGATGGAATATATGCAATCAGCGGTTGAGGTGCAGAGATTTGAAACTGTGGACATAGCATGGCATTCTCGGATCATCGTGGGTATTAGTGAATTGGCGTGGATGGATTGCCTAGAGATATGGGGTAATTGAAGTTGAATGGTTTGCTTAAATGGGGGAAGGGAGGGTTTTGCAGAGTTGTGGAAAATTTGTGGGGATGGGAAGCGGCAGATGTGATTTCTGGGGATACAGTGGCTAAGGTATGCATTAAGGAGTTTTAGTTGGGTGTGAGGAGGAAAGGCAGGTTATCATATGGTTGCAGAGGTATTTGGAAGGGCAATTAAGGGATTGTCATGTAGGGGTTAGGGAGACCTATCCAGTACAAATAATTGAGGGTTTGAAGGAGCAGATCAGGGACATCCAAAATATGCATTTTGATGGAGCGAGGTGGCTGGGGATTGAGAGGGTGATGTGGGGAGATAGGCCATCTGCCTGTGTTTTGCGTGAGCAGGACGTAGAGAGAGGCTATGAGCACAATGAATGTTGTGGTGGGGAAGGACCTGGGCGGTTATAGGGAGGGTCAGATGTTGTGACGACAGAGGGAATGAGTGGATATATAGATGCTTTGGTGAGTCGATGGGAGGGGATATTGACGAGGAGGCGTTACATGTGATGGGAGGGGGAGGTGTGAGTTGGACGATGATGATAGGGAGAGTTGGGAGGGTTGATAACAGAGGAGGAAGTATGGAGGGCTGTAATGGGCATGTGCATAGGCAAGTCCCCAGGTTTAGATGGTTTACTTGTGAGTTTTATGTGGAAAATTGGGGAGTGTTGAAGGGTTTTGGTAGTTTTGTTTAATGAAATGAAGCATAGAAGGGTATTAGGGGACATAGCGGACAGGGTAGCGGTGCTGGTGCCGAAGCTAACACCGTGTGTACATTACCGATTACAGAGTGCTACCCTAATGTGCTGTGATTATAAGATCTACGAAAATATTGGGGAATCGTCTGAAGAGTGTGGTTGGCAGGGTGATAGATGAGGGACAGTATGGGATTCCGGGCAGATCAATGTATGAGGACACGGGCGTATCAGGATTTCATTGACTGGAATCGGATGGAAGAGGAGGCTGGGGTTTTAGCATTAGATTGGAGGGCCGCATATGATAGTGTTCACCGTGAGGCATTGTGGAGATTCATGAGATGGCAGGGGTTCGGGGCTGAAGTGGTGGGATGGGCACAGTCGTTATATGAGGGAGCGCGTGTGCGTGTGCAGGTGAATGGTTTTTAGGGAGACATATTGAAATGGCAGGAGATTGAGGCAGGGTGTCCTATTTCGCAGTTGTTGTTTGCCTGTGTTCAGGATCCCTCATAGGGAGATAAGGAGATGTCTTGAGGGAAATGTGACGGTCGATAGGGTAAGGGAGTGGTATTGTGGGATATGTGGATTACACCACGGTTTTAGTTAGGGATAGGCGGATTTAGGGGCAGTGGGGAGGGTGGTGGGGGTTTTGGAGAAGCAACAGGTATGAAAATAAATGAAGAGAAATCATTGTACATGGAGGTGGGGAGAGGTGGGGATGGGAGTTGTGGCAGTGGGGAAACTTGTGGATAGGTTGAAAATTTGTGGTGTAATATACATGAGGGTGTGGAGGAGGCGAGGTGGTGAATCGAAGAGGGTGATGGATGGGGTGTTAAGTCGATTGTCGAGTATGAGAGCGGCGAATTTAACTTTACATCAGAGGGTGATAGTGGTAAATGTATTGATCTATAGTAAATTGTGGCATGTGGGGTCAGTATATCCACTGGTGGGTTGTGATGTGCGTAGGTTCCTGGGAAGAATAATGAGATTTATATGGGGTTCAGGTTGTGAGTGGTTAAGTAGGGGTGGTCTCGCTCCCATCGCCAGGGGGGCTGGGGCTTATTTCTTTGCATCGACGGTTAAAAGTGTGTATGTGAAGAGGTGTTATATGAGGGAAAGAGGGAGGGAGAGGGCTGGCTGCGGAGGATTCATGAGGATATAGGTCGATGGTGGAAGGGTAAGGAGTTAAAGGACCGTGAGGGATGATTCGATTTATGTTAGTGGTTAGGACCCGGGGAAGGTGAGGCTTGGGTGTTGGATGGGGTGGGAATGGGAAGGGTGGTGGCGGTGGTAGAGAGTGTATACCCTATGTATGCTTGGGGTGTAGTGTGGGGATTGTTGAGGGAAGCTAGGATTGATCCGAGGTGCGGAGGTAGTTTATAAGTTTCTGCATGGCATACTTCCATCTGGGGCATTGTTGCATACTAGGGATTAGTGGAAGGGAGTGGTTGTGCGTTGTGTGGGGAGGAAGCGACTGCTTATCATGTAGTGTATTTTTGCGATAGGTTGGGGCGGTCGGGAGTGGTTTAGTCATGTGTTGGGATTGCTGGGGGTCATTTGTGCTGAGGGCTTTGAGTTTGGATGTGAGTGGTATGGATAAGCGGATCCAAAGGGCGGTAGTGTATTTGGTCACTGATTTCATTTATTATTCATGGGCGATGCGTCAGGTGGGGGCTGCTGAGCGCATTAAGATGATGATAGCTGGGTTTTATAGGACTAAATGTCGAACTAAAGAGATTATGGGGAAATGGGAGGTGGATCTCCGGAGGGTTATCGGAACCTCACAGTGTGGGGGTTAAAGGAGCGAAAGGTAAGGGGTAGACACGGGCTGGTTTTCCGTTTACAAGGGGGTGAGTGTGAGACGGATAGAGGTGAGAACAGAGGTGGTACAATTCAAGGATAATGTGTGTAATAGGGGTGTCAACTGTCGTGTGTTGGTGTGTATTTACAGTGTGTGAGGGCTCTGTTCAGTTACATGATGGGGTTACCATCAGACAGATCTGAAAGATCTGGAGAAGGGTCATGGGGGTTCTTATAGTGCGGCATGCACCGGGGGGATCAGGTGTGGTCATGGGACGTGTTAATCGTTAGATATGTTTTACGGCATTTGAATAAAGGTGTGTCTAATGTTACATTGCAATCCACATGATGTGGAAAACAATTGTTTATATATGTTTTAGTGGTTAATGTTCTTGGGCGTGTATTGAGAGGTTCTTGGATATGTATTGATAGGTTGTGTATGTTGAACATTGAATTCTTTATACATGAACGCCGTGATTTGTGGCGTTTGTCAATGTTTGTCATTGTGTTGTTTGAGAACGTGTGAATGTGCGAGATAGTCTTATCGCGGTAGGAAATGTTTATATATATTTTGTGTTTAATATTATCTAATGTGTGTGCTTCTTATGTTCTGATATTTATGATCAAATAGTGTGGGAGATTGTAGTACGTGTGTGTCCTATTGGATAATTTGATGTTCTTGGATATGTATTATTTTGCTATGTGCATTGTACCCTGTTTCAATAAAATATAAAAAAAAAAAAAAAAAAATAAGAGATACGACTACCCTTTGCTTTTATAAGCATTGCTACATGCTGTGGCATATAATTAACCAATTATTATAATCATAACCAAGCAATAAACCCACAAGGGTCATACAGATGAATCGACCAACGTTGAACATAATTTGGCAAGTTCGTCATGGTACCAGGTCCTAATAACAGCAGCAATTAGCTTCTCCATAGCTGAATAGTTCTGTTTCACGATCCTGCATTTGGTTATTGCCCATAGATTCTCAATTGGGTTGAGGCAGGAGAATTTCCATGCCAATTTAGAACGCTTAGCGAAGTCTGGCATGGAGCAAGATCCTGTTGGAAAATGCGTTCTCCATCAGGAAAGTCTCTATCGACAATGAGAAGCAAATGAGTTGCCAGGATTGCCTTGTATTTGTCACCGTTCATCGTTCCCTCAACAATAACAAGCCGTTCAGGGCTTTTAGCAGTAAAATTACTGTGTTTTGGCGCCTGCTGGATGTGTCCATTCCGAAGAGGTTCGCCTTTATTCCATCTCACACACAACCCGCACATATAAAAAAAATCTACGACGATGTTCGGTCGACTTGGACCATTTACAAAGTCTTTGTAAATGGTCCAAGTCGGACTAAACATCGTCGTAAGCTCCTCTTTTTATATGTGCGGTGTGTGTATTGTTCCAGTCACGGTATTGTGCCTTTTTTGTTATTTACTCCATCTCACTACGACTGATCTGTAACCGCGTACTTCAAAATGTGCCTCCTATGAAAATATAACTTTACTCCATTCATCTGTCGTCCATCCCTTATGAATGAGTGCTCACAACAGCTGTTTTTTTCCTTCATAGCAGCAGTCAATAATTGTTTCTTTACCGGCTTTCTGTCAGTTCTGTCAACTTCAAGGAGCCTTCGTCGAACAGTTGAAGAATCAACATTTACACCAGCTGAAGCCAAATCTCTCTGTACATCTTTGCTGGTTTTCCTGGGATCCTTCACACTATTTCTGATGATAACTTTGTCATCGTGAGGTACTGTTGTCTTGCGTTTTCTTCCACATCTTCCTCAATACAGCGCTCCATAATCACCAGTGTCGTCAGCTCTCTTCAGGATGCGATCAACAGTTTACTTTGCTAAGCTCAAATTTTGGGTGATCTATCTGATACTCAAATCAGCATTCCTAGGTGTAACATCCATCATGAAGAGCAGAATTTTGCAAAACCACATTCACTCGCAGAACACGCTTGCAGGAACAGTTTTACAGAACAACAGTCACTGTAGCACTGACGAGTCTCAGGGTAACACCATAGTTGGATGGTTACCAGAAGTCGGTAATAAACTCTTATGAAAAAAAAAAAACTACATTGATTAAGCCGGAAATTAAGACATGGGAATGGTTGAAGTTCCTCGACCTGTACTCCCTGAAACGCAGGCAGGAGAGATACATGATAATATATACTTGGAAAATCCTAGAGGGATTAGTACCAAATATGCACACGAGAATCACTCCCTATGAAAGCAAAAGACTCAGCAGGAGATGCAACATCCCCCCAATGAAAAGGGGCTCCACTAGCACGATAAGAGACAACACAATAAGTGTCCGGGGCCCAAGACTGTCCAACTGCCTCCCAGCATACATAAGGGGGATTACCAATAGACCCCTGGCTGTCTTCAAGAAAGCACTGGACAGGCACCTAAAGTCAATACCTGACCAGCTGGGCTGTGGTTCGTACGTAAGTTTGCGTGCGGCCAACAGTAACAGCCTGGTTGATCAGGACCTGATCCACCATGAGGCCTGGTCACACACTGGGCCGCGGGGGCATTGACCCCTTCCCCCTCTCCAGGTATATACGAGATAATCACAAAATTTACTCCTGTCCCAATTAATTTGCACACTATATGTTGTGCCAAATAGGAAAAAATTGCGATTTTGGCTTAAATAGCAACGCTCTTCTTGCCGAATAAACAAGCAAAAATTAGTATATGCAATAATTTCGCAAAAATCATTCTGAACCTAACGGAAAAAATATATTTCATTGTGTTTGTTTATTATTAAATTATTGTAAACTTATCTAAAATATATTTAGTTGGATTAGGCTAAATTAAATTGCGCTTGTTATAATAAGGTTAGGTAAGTTTTCTGAGGTTCTTTCGGTACAAAATTATTAATTTTTACATTAACATAAATGCAAAAATATATATCCTTAAACGTATAAGAGAAAATTTTAGAAAGAACTTAATTTTAAATGAGTTCTTGCTAATTTACCAATTTTACCTATTCGGCACGACATATATATATATACACCTGGAGTATACCTGGATAGGTTTTCGGGGGTCAACGCCCCCGCGGCTCGGTCTGTGACCAGGCCTCGTGGTGGATCAGGGACTGATCAACCAGGCTGTTACTGCTGGCCGCACGCAAACTGACGTACGAACCAAAGCCCGGCTGGTCAGGTACTGACTTTAGGTGCCTGTCCAGTGCCTTCTTGAAGACAGCCAGGGGTCTATTGGTTATCCCCCTTATGTATGCTGGGAGACAGTTATACAGTCTTGGGCCCCAGACACTTACTGTGTTGTCTCTCAGTGTACTCGTGGTGCCCCTGCTTTTCGTCGGGGAAATGTTGCATCTCCTGCCGAGTCTTTTGCTTTCATAGGGAGTTATTTTCGTGTGCAAGTTTGATACTAATCCCTCTAGGATTTTCCAAGTGTATATTATCATGTATCTCTCTCGCCTGCGTTCCAGGGAATACAAGTCAAGGGACTTCAACCGTTCCCAGTAATTTAGGTGCCTTATCGTACTTATGTGTGCCTTGAAAGTTCTTTGTACACTCTCCAGGTCAGCAATTTCGCCTGCCTCGAAGGGGGCAGTTACTGTACAGCAGTATTCCAGCCTAGAGAGAACAAGCTATTTGAAGAGAATCATGGGCTTGGCATCTGTAGTTTTAAAGGTTCTCATCATCCATTCTATAATTTTCCTCGCAGATGTGGTAGATACATTGTTGTGGTCTTTGAAGGCGAGATCTGACATTATCACTCCCAGGTCCTTTACATTACTTATCGCTCTATTGTATAGTTAGAATTTGTTGTATACCCTGATACAGTTTTAATTTCCTCAGGTTTTCCATATCTGAGTAGTTGAAATTTCTCTTCATTGAACTTCATATTGTTTTAAGTGGCCCATTTGAAGATTTGGTTGATGTCCGCTTGGAGTCTTGCGGTGTCTTCGATAGAGGCCAGTCATGGTAATTCGGGTGTCAACCGCAAAGGAAGACACGGAGCTATTGGTTACATCTCTGTCTATGTCAGATAAGAGAATGAGGAACAGAATAGGAGCAAGTACTGTGCCTTATGGAACAGAGCTTTTAAAACACCGTAGCTGCCTCAGACTTTACTCTGTCCACACTATTCTTTGTTCTATTTGTCAGGAAGTTATAGATCCATCTACCAACTTTTCCTGCTATTCCTTTATCACGCATTTTGTGCGCTATTACACCATGGTCACACTTGTCGAAAGCTTTTGCAAAGTCTGTGTATACTACATCTGTATTTTGTTTATCCTCTACACCAACCAGGATCTTGTCATAGTGATCCAGTAGCTGGGACAGGCAGGAGCGACCTGCTCTAAACCTGTGTTGCCCTGGGTTGTGTAACTGATGGGTATCTAGGTGGTTGGCGATCCTGCTTCTTAGAATCCTTTCAAAGATTTTTATGATATGGGTTGTTATTGCTATTGGCCTGTAGTTCTTTGCAACTGTTTTACTGCCACCTTTGTAGAGTGGGGCCATATCTGTTGTTTTTAGCGAGTGTGGGATGACCCCTGTGCCCATGCTCCCTCTCCATAGAATATTGACATGAGACAGGGGCTGCTTCCATTTTTTAATGAACACGGAGTTCCATGAGTCTGGGCCTGGAGCAGAGTGCGTGGGCATGTCATTTATTGCCTTATCAGTCTCGTGGTGTTAGGATAATATCATAG
>WNWK01007635.1:30282-55282 GCA_009830355.1 Cherax destructor | reverse complement strand
TTTAGCTTTAATGACGCTACTCAGGAGTTTGTTCCACTCATCCTCAACTCGATTACCAAACCAGTGCTTTCCTATATCCTTTCTGAATCTAAATTTTTCCGACTTGAAGCCACTGCTGCGAGTCCTGTCTTGGTTAGATATTTTTAGCACGTTATTTGCATCCCCTTTATTTATTCCTGTTTTTCATTTATACACCTCAATCATATCCCCCCTAATTCTACACCTTTCTAGAGAGTGCAGATTTAGGACCCTCAGTCTATTCTGATAGGAAAGAGCTAAATAAGAAAAGCTAAATAGTTAATTTATTAGCTTTAAATCTTATCAACCGCAACTGACTTGAACAATATTTAATACTCCTACATTAACGATTAAATAAAACTCAAATTATAAATCAAGAGAGAAAAAGTAACCATATATATTACATTACTATTACTGTAAAACATGGTGGAATTTTTGCAAGAGTTTAACTGATCAAGAGAATTTCCACATAGTCTACTTTTTAAACATTGCAAAAATAAATAATACTGGCTCATGTAAAGACAAATTAGCATGAAGTGGGAAATGTGGGCAAGTAGTTTATGTAATAAAGATATAGATTTACCAATATAAAAGACTTGGCCTGAGCAAAAGACTTAAGGACAAACGCAGTGAGCCAAGTTGAGCCAGAGTCATCAGCTTTCCCAAAGGCACTAAATGAGCCATCATTACGACGGTACAGGAGTTGACGCTGATAACCTGAGAAGCAGGAAAATGCATAGTTAGGGAGACAAAATGATCATTCAGTGTCTAAGAAACAAATGAACATGTAAACAAAAGTCCATTTTAAAGTACTTTTATTTAAACTCTTAGCAATATCTGGGATAAAAATATCGACGGAAAATAAATTCAAATAATTTGAATGAATGTAACATTTTTCATGTACGTACTTTAAGGAATATATCTCATGATATGTATACACTTAGAACAGCAGTGTATATACACTGAGGGGAAACTTATTTCAGTATATACACACTTAGTGTACTTCAACACTACATTAAAGTATCGTTGACTGGTGGTGAAGTAGTAACATGCAACCAAAATAACCCAAGTGTAGTAGTCTCGGTGGGAGACGTCAGACGTGTTAAAAAAATTATATAATCAATAAATAAAAAGTTATGAACGTTGTAGCGAGGTGGCTAGAGGCAGTGACACTTATGTTTGATAGCAATGTATGTTGCGAGTATTACGAAGAACATTTGGAGTGTAGGAATTAGAAAATGGTGTGAAGTCACCGAAAGTATATAACTGTAGAGGGGTGAGGAGACTTTCTTGAGATGATTTGGGCATTTAGAGAGGATTAGGATAGTGTATAAATCTGGGGTATATGAAAGGATGGGTCGGGGGTCCTCCCAAGAAAGGTAGGAGAGAAAGTTTTGAGTGTTAGGTGCTTGAACGTCCAGCATGCATGTGCAAGCATGTTAGATCAGAGTGTAAACCAATTTGACTCACAAAATCGTAATGACACGATTGCAAACAAACCATACCACGGGTGGGGTTAGAACCCACGATCAGTCTCAAAACTCCAGACCGTCGCGTTAGCCACAGACGAATCTCCCGCTAGCGGGAGATTCGTCTGTAAAAACTTGCATGTGTGGACACAGTGGTGCCTATGCTAACCTTCCTATGGTGTAGAAATATACATAGTTGGATGAATCTTATTGAAGCTAGCTGGCCCAGTGGCTTACGCGACGGTCTAGAGTTTTGAGACTCTATGATCGCGGGTTCTAACCCCACCCGTGGTATGGTTTGTAAACCAATTGATTTCAATGACTGATGTGCTGTTGCAGTGTGAGCAAGGTAATATAGCATATTTCCGATTGACAAAAAAAAATCGCCTCAAAATCAAAACCTCTACTGAAAGAGGAACGACAGGTTGCCAGTTAATGTGCTCATCCAGAAGGTTGACCTCGGGCTCGGCTGCTAAGGTAAAAAAAAAAGAAAACTTTCAAAACCGGTTACATGTTACACTGACCTGTATTCATGTAGTCTGTAAGTTTTTTGGTGACCTCTGGGTTGTCTTGGTTAGTTGCTTTTAAGTACTGGAGGATGAAGATATTGGGGGCAAACTTTAGCATATTCTGTTCTCCGCATCCGCTTGGCATGCGGATTAGCGAATCCAGATTCTGAAAAATAGCAGTAAACACTTTGAATGCTTGTCATACGGTCTATGCAAGATATTTCCAAAATATATTTAGTGCCAAGACTTTGTATACAATAATGTTATGATACATCACATTATAAATTTTGGGAGTCTCATACATTAAGAATGAGGGTACCTAAGTAGAGGAATATGCTTTAGGCAGACAGTGCCAGATCAGCTTGTGATAATTTACTATGCTAATTAACACTGGTAGTAATTACAGTGGTGTTAATTAATACTGGTATTAACACAGTATTGTTAATTATTAATTATTAGTAGAGTTAATTCACAACACTTAATTTCGCCCACTGGAGAGTAAACTTCACTTTATATTCTCCCCCTCCCTCTTACCCCACTTATTTTTTTTTATAATGTCAATATAGTGTAGTTACCCAGGTATTAGCAGAGATGGAGTCTCAGACCCTGGGGGTGGGGAAGAGATGTCATACCATCATCATCATCATCATCATCATCATCATCATCATCATCATCATCCTCCTCCTCCTCCTCCTCCTCCTCCTCCTCCTCCTCCTCCTCCTCCTCCTCCTCCTCCTGCTGCTGCCGCTGCCGCCGCCGCTGCCGCCGCTGCCGCCGCTGCCGCCGCTGCCGCCGCTGCCGCCGCTGCCGCCGCTGCCGCCGCTGCCGCCGCTGCCGCCGCTGCCGCCGCTGCCGCCGCTGCCGCCGCCGCCGCCGCCGCCGCCGCCTTGGTGGCGACCATAGTTTCAAGAGGCATAGTTTTCTTGAAGGAATCGTGTAGGCTAGATAACACGGAGCTTGCCGTCATTCTAGAAAGAAACTTGTTTCCAAAGTCGGGAGCGCCCCAACTAGAACTGAGTTTTTTTTTAATGGAGTTCACTTTCACTTTCGACCACCATCTTTAAGCCAGAGGTGGTGTTCAGAGAGATTTCCAGTGTTCGGGCCCGAGACACATGTCATGAGTATCTCCAGTGGAACAGGGTATTTTGCTAGTGTTGTGAAAAAAATCAACATCGTAGAACACCGAAATGAACCACCTACGCATCACAGTTAATAGCCAATGCTACACTACTTTTGTATAATAAGACATATAACACTCATTACAGCGACCTGCTGCATTCCAACCATCATCTGCTGATCCAGTCACAGAGCAGGAATCACTATGCTCCAGTCTTCAGGCCATTAACGGTACCTCCATTGAATGGATCAACTGACTACTGTCCACGTCAGGGCGCTACTCCCAGAACAAGCATATACGTACATACCAAGCCGAGACAAGTGAGCAAGTGGTCAGTCAATTATTAGTTACCACTTAGAATCAGTCAAGATATAGTCAGTCGCCCAGTAAACGTGGAAGGCAAAGATGAAGAAAAAAACGAGTGTGTGTTAGTGACGCGATGTTAAAACTAGGAGGGCCGTGCATATTGACAGGAATTTTAGGTGTACCTTGTTTTTGGATGTATATAAATGGAAGATTAAATGTACCCAGCAGTGCTTTTAAACTGTGTTCATTTAGACGAGCCTAGTGATACCAGTGACTAACAGATTTTATAAACTGTCATGTACCACACCAGTGATACATATTCTTTCTACGTCTAATGTTCTCTCGCTCACCGATTAAAGTTGAGTGTTTTCATTAGTTTGCTTGAGCCTGCCATCCCTGGAGTATATACATACACACAAACCACTACAAGTGTTTAACCATACAACATTTTGTATTATTATTATTATAATCAAGGGGGAGCGCTAAACCCGCAGGATTATGCAGCGCCTATGGGGGAATGTGGAAGGTATTCAGGCTTAATTCAGGGAACCAGAGCAAAGATCCAATTCCCTAGATCAAGAGCCCTTCACCAACATCAAGGAACCTTCCTTGAGGGGACAACATTTTGTAAATCTCAATGTTGCATTCTTTTTTTAATTTTTGTTAGGAATTTTTTTTTCGAATTTTCCCAAAATTTGTTGAATTTCTTTGTTTCAGTTAATATTGATAAGCCTTCGATTTTACCAGATACCCCAAAACACACCCTTTTTAATTTTCTTGATTTCGACCTCCATTTGATTTTCATAACTTAAAACTTCAACTTAAAATTACTCTTAAAAAACTTCTCTTGTAACCACCAGCACTTTATATGCAAGTTCCCTTGTAATCTTAATTTGATATGTAAAGATGGCACCCCAAATTCTTATATATGTGTTACTTATACAATATTTGGCGTATACAAAAAGTGCTGCTGATACTTATGTTTAAACAGCAAAGGCGAGGTGTATAAGATGCTGAAGCAGCCAGTCATCTACATCACAATAATACTTACGAAAGGTCAACTTAATGAAATAGGAAAAAAGGTAAAGTGCAGGACCTTATCTCTAGTGAGAGATGAGTGCAAAACCTCACCTCCAGTGAGAGAGAGGTAGGTCACCCACTACCTCTTAAAAATACAAGCTCTCACCTCCAATGAAAGAGGCAGGTCACCCACAGCAGTGATCCAGCCTCGCTCTGAACCCTCCACAATAGCTGGTGGAGCAGCAACTTCCCAAGACTCCAAAGAATCTGTACCAGCCTTGATTTCTGTAGAAGATAAAATATGCATTTTATAAACTAAACAAATATATGCATTAGAATAACCCCCAGAAAGAGTAAGAAACAGCTCAAATATTTTTGGCTTCATTGGAGTCCTCCTCAGGAGGGATAAACAACAGAGGGAATAACCTCATTTTTTGTTTGGAAGAAGAAAATGCCTTTGGATAAGTATCAAAATAAGATGGTTTTATATAACTAGCGTATCATCAGCTCTTCTGCACAAAAAGTATTCGAAGAACGTGGCTAAGCATTCGCTTCATATTCAACTCTACAGTTAATATTTATCTTAAGCGAATTAATACTGTATGTCTGTTAATGTACAGCAGTTTACAGTTCATAAATCTTACCTCTGGCGCAAACATATTTTGTCAAGTTTCTCTCGAAGCCCTCAGCTTCCATCAATGCTTGATCAAAGTGTCACTAAGGGCAGAAATATTAAGAATTATTTATAGTTCTTCTTTCCTAATTTCAGTTAATATATATGCAGCAACATTTATATGCATTTACAAATAAACTCAAATTTATATGGTAGAATTACCGACAATATGTTAAGTAAAGGACACAAATGCAACTAATGTGACATTTATTGTGGCAACGTTTCGCTCTCCAGGAGCTTGAGAAGCTCCTGGAGGCGAAACGTTGCCACAATAAAATGTCACATTAGTTGCATTTGTGTCCTTTACTAACAAATTTAATATTGTGCTAAATAGTAATAAATTTATGAAAAAATTAAGTATCGAATACAACTTGGTTATAATTTCTAACACGCTGTAATGTTTTATGCATACCGGTAATGATAGATCTCTAAGAGATTAAACCTAATGGTTATTTTATTTACAACTGACTACTGTCCTTGAAAGAAGCTTCGTATACAATAAGCACATCAAGAGAGGTTTGTTTTTTAAATCCATTATTTTGTTAGGATTGGTACAAGTTCATTGTGAGTATGGATTTCGCTTTCCATGTTCTTGCAAATAATTCTGTGGTAAGGTATTAACAATTTAGTATCAATATCTACTGTTTTGGTTTCATTTTTCTTACTCTATAATAACTATGTAATACTGGCTCTCATTTGATCATGTTTCGATTAAACCAAGTCTTTTAAATTGTAGTGATGGTGGTTTTTTTCTCTAGGTGTGCTAGAGAGCACACTGTAAGTGCACGTAGAAACAATTTCGATAGGTGAGAATTGTGACTGAAAGTTTGAAAAAAAAGGAGGTTAAATGTGTAGGTTTACACTGTATGACAGTGTCCACCGTTGAAGACACTGCAAGACTCCAAGCAGACATAAACCAAATCTTTAAATGGGCTGCAGAAAACAATATGAAGTTCAATGATGAGAAATTTCAATTACTCAGATATGGAAAACGTGAAGAAATTAAAATCTCATAGGAGTTCAAAACAAATTCCAAAAAAAAAAACTAATGTCAAAGACCTGGGAGTGATCATGTCAGAGGATCTCACCTTCAAGGACCATAACACCGTAGCAATCGCATCTGCTAGAAAAAATGACAGGATGGATATTGAGAACCTTCAAAACCAGGGATACAAAGCCCATGTTGACACTTTTCAGGTCGCT
Source organism: Cherax destructor (assembly GCA_009830355.1). Lineage (NCBI taxonomy): Eukaryota > Metazoa > Arthropoda > Malacostraca > Decapoda > Parastacidae > Cherax > Cherax destructor. The sequence continues at coordinate 48,967 of WNWK01007635.1, read as the reverse complement.
TGTTCTATCTAGGCTGGAATATTGCTGCACACTAACTGCACCTTTCAAGGCAGGTGAAATTGCTGACCTAGAAAATGTGCAGAGAACCTTCACGGCACGCATAACTGCGATAAACCACCTCAATTACTGGGAACGCTTGAAGTTCCTAAACCTGTACTCACTAGAACGCAGGCGGGAGAGATACATTATTATATACACGTGGAAAACTCTCGAGGGACTAGTACCAAACTTGCACACGAGAATCACTCCCTACGAAAGCAAAAGACTCGGCAGGCGATGTAACATCCCCCCAATGAAGAGCAGGGGTGCCACTAGCACATTGAGAGACAACACAATAAGTGTCAGGGGCCCAAGATTGTTCAACTGCCTCCCAGCATACATCAGGGGAATTACCAACAAACCCCTGGCTGTCTTCAAGCAGGCACTGGACAAGGCACCTAAAGTCGGTACCTGACCAGCCAGGCTGTGGTTCGTACGTTGGACTGCGTGCGGCCAGCAGTAACAGCCTGGTTGATCAGGCTCTGATCCAACATGAGGCCCCTGGTCACAGACCGGGCCGCAGGGGCGTTGACCCCTAGAACTCTCTCCAGGTATACTCCAGGTTACGGAAAGTCGTGAATTCTAATAATAAATTCCCACTGTATGTAGTATATGGAGGAAGGGCAACATGTCTTCGCACCACTCTATTTTAAACTTAATGCTAGAAACTAATCATTTTCATTTGTACCATACCCTGTCTTTAAACTTCATTACTGGTAGTCTGTCCTCCTAATCCCAACATTTTTTTTTTACTTATGTTTAAACCAACTTTACATACGTTATTTAATAAACTGGTATAAGATACAAATTGAGGAAAATGACATGTGCTCAAATTCTTAAAAGATTAAGAGGAAATATACTTGGTTGCCTGTACTCCGTATGATGGAGTGAACAAGGCCCCAGGATGGACGTTACTAATGTCTTAGTGTTTGCACACGTCATGGATATAGCACACCAAAAGGCATGTGTCAGTCCATACAGTGAATTTATTTTTAATCGCTATTTTAGGCAGCTTTAATAACCCTCGTGTAGTCGATAAGTTTTAAACCCAATTAACCTACTAACCACATGTGCCTTTTTCCATACGCTATTTAGGTTTGGTAAGGGTAGGCTAACGTCAATTAACCAAATTTAAACCAATCATAACATACAGTAATACCAATAAATGCAGTAATATATTAAGGCGAGTGTCTTGATGCTGGAACAGAAAACGGGGAACTACTTTCAAAGTATATTTTATGTATGAACTGGAGGCTAATTAAAAGTAAAAAAAAAAAAAAAGAAAACCGATACAAAATTGTTAATCCCTTACCACAAACTCACGAGTAAGAACAACTAACATCCTTACAAAGATTGTAACCAATCTTCAGAGGGCAAATTGAAAGAAAATCACTGGAATACCTGAACAGAAAATGAGTTAAATATACAAAATAAAAACAAATTACTATTTTTAATATTTGTTTGAGCATTGTTTATACAGAATGCTTAAAATACACCCCATAAAAGCCTTCAAGGGTTATGAAAACATGACAATTTTTCACTGTAGGTTAAGCAACTACACTTAGCCTGTTCCAAAGAAAATATTTTAGCTGTTGGTTGATTTGATTATTTGGGTCATAAATTTAATTAAGCTTGATGCAGCCTGGGCAAGAGTCAAGAATACGTTAATTCCCAAAATAGGAATTAAGGTAAACTTTAGTATCTACAGTACACACTGAGATACATACTCTTCTCGGTGTATATATGTATACCCTTTATATTTTCCTTTTGTAGACCTTGTCAATACTGAAGCGTGGAAACTTAAAAAATTAGTTGATTTCGCCGTCAAAGAGTTCTGGGTTGCAAACATGCAAGGCTCTCCCTCGGGAACTGACAAAAACATACTTTGCTTTACTAGTTATTAAAAAAAATCTGTCTATGGACTTGAGTATCCGAAAAGGATTATACCACTTTGCTCAATTGATTTTCTAAACTTGATAGACGAAACAGGTCTCTTAAAAATGGGAAGGAAATCTCCAAACTTTGATTACATGTTCACAATATTTAGTAGTGAAGGGGATTACAACCCTTCTAAAGCCTGGGATGAATATTTACATTTTATTCAAGAAAATTATAAGGTTTTCCAAAAGACATACCATATTTTTTAACACATTAGTATATTATTAAATTCGAATTTGTAGTCAACAAATAAAAATTGAATAAATAATTCACAGGTACCCCAGTAAATAAAGCAGTAACATCAAAGTTGGAACATTTAGAATTTACTTCCATGTTATAAGCTTGCAGCTTGATTAAAAAAAAGTTGCATGCTATTAACATGAACTTGGACTTTAAAATAACCGATACTCAGGCAGGGTGACCCAAAAAGAAAGAAAATCCCCAAAAAGAAAAAACTTTCATCATCATTCAACACTTTCACCACACTCATACATAATCACTGTCTTTGCAGAGGAGCTCAGATACTACAGCTGAGAAAAGTCCCTCCCAGCTGTCACTATCTCAGACCCCTCCTTTAAAGTGCAGGCATTGTACTTCCCATTTCCAGGACTCAAGTCCAACTAAATCAATTAACTGGTTTCCTGAATCCCTTCACACAATGTTACCCTGCTCACACTCCAACAGATCGTCATGTCCCAAAAACCATTCGTCTCCATTCACTCCTATCTAACACGCTCACACATGCTTGCTGGAAGTCCAAGCCCCTCGCCCACAAAACCTCCTTTACCCCTTCCCTCCAACCTTTTCTAGGACGACCCCTACCCCGCCTTCCTTCCCCTACAGATTTATACGCTCTCCAAGTCATTCTACTTTGATCCATTCTCTCTAAATGACCAAACCACCTCAACAACCCCTCTTCAGCCCTCTGACAAATACTTTTAGTAACTCCACACCTTCTCCTAATTTCCACATTCCGAATTTTCTGCATAATATTTACACCACACATTGCCCTTAGACAGGACATCTCCACTGCCTCCAGCCTCCTCCTCGCTGCAGCATTTGCAACCCATGCTTCACACCCATATAAGAGTGTTGGTACCACAATACTTTCGTACATTCCCTTCTTTGCCTCCATGGATAACGTTTTTGTCTCCACAGATACCTCAATGCACCACTCACCTTTTTTCCTTCATCAATTCTATGGTTAACCTCATCCTTCATAAACCCATCTGCTGACACATCAACTCCCAAATATCTGAAAACATTTACTTCTTCCATAATCCCTCTCTCCAATGTGATATCCAATTTTTCTTTATTTAAATCGTTTGATACCCTCATCACCTTACTCTTATCTATGTTCACTTTTAACTTTCTACCTTTACACACTCTCCCAAACTCGTCCACTAACCTTTGCAACTTTTCTTTAGAATCTCCCATAAGCACAGTATCATCAGCAAAAAGTAACTGTGTCAACTCCCATTTTTCATTTAATTCTCCATAATTTAATCCCACCCCTCTCCCCAACACCCTAGCATTTACTTCTTTTACAACCCCATCTATAAATATATTAAACAACCATGGTGACATTACACAACCCTGTCTAAGACCTACTTTTACCGGGAAGTAATCTCCCTCTCTCCTACACACCCTAACCTGAGCCTCACTATCCTCATAAAAACTCTTTACAGCCTTCAGTAACTTACTACCTATTCCATACACTTGCAACATTTGCCACATTGCTCCCCTATCCACTCTATCATATGCCTTTTCTAAATCCATAAATGCAATAAAAACTTCTCTACCTTTATCTAAATACTGTTCACATATATGCTTCACTGTAAACACTTGATCTACACATCCCTACCCACTCTAAAGCCTCCTTGCTCATCTGCAATCCTACTCTCTGTCTTACCTCTAATTCTTTCAATAATAACCCTGCCATACACTTTACCTGGTATACTCAGTAAACTTATTCCCCTATAATTTTTACACTCTCTTTATCCCCTTCCCTTTATATAAAGGAACTATACATGCTCGCTGCCAATCTCTAGGTACCTTCCCTCTTTCATACATTTATTAAACAAAAATACCAACCACTCCAGCACTATATCCCCCTGCTTTTAACATTTCTGTCATGATTCCGTCAATTCCAGCTGCTTTACCCCCTTTCATTCTACGTAATGCCTCACGCACCTCCCCACACTCACATTCTGCTCTTCTTCACTCCTAAACGATGTTGTACCTCCCTGGCCAGTACATGAAATTATCGCCTCCCTCTTTTCATCGACATTTAAAAGTTCCTCAAAATATTCCCGCCATCTACCCAATACCTCCAGCTCCCCATCTACTAACTCCCTACTCTGTTTTTAACTGACAAATCCATTCGTTCCCTAGGCTTTCTTACCTTGTTTATCTCACTCCAAAATTTTTCTTGTTTTCAGCAAAATTTCTTGACAGAGCCTCTCCGTTCTTTCCTCCGCTCTTCTTTTGCACTCTCTCACCACTCTCTTCACTTTTCTTTTACTCTCCATATACTCTGCTCTTCTACTAACACTTCTGTTTTGTAAAAACCTCTCATAAGCTACCTTTTTCTCTTTTATCACACCCTTTACTTCTTCATTCCACCACTCACTCCTCTTTCCTCCTGCACCCACCCTCCTATAACCACAAACTTCTGCCCCACATTCTAATACTGCATTTTAAAACTATCCCAACTTTCTTCAACCCCCACTACTCCTACTTGCACTAGCCCACCTTTCTGCCAATAGTTGCTTATATCTCACCCTAACTTCCTCCTCCCTTAGTTTATACACTTTTACCTCTCTCTTACTTGCTGTTGCCATTTTCCTTTGTCCCATCTACCTTTTACTCTAACTGTAGCTACAACCAAATAATGATCTGATATATCCGTTGCCCCTCTATAAACATGTACATCCTGAAGCCTACTCATCAACCTTTTATCCACCAATACATAATCCAACAAACTACTTTCCTTACGTGCTATATCATACCTTGTATATTTATTTATCCTCTTTTTCATAAAATATGTATTACTTATTACCAAACCTCTTTCTACACATAGCTCAATTAATGGCTCCCCATTTACATTTACCCCTGGCACCCCAAATTTACCTACTACTCCATCCACAACATTTTTACCCACTTTAGCATTAAGATCCCCAACCACAATTACTCTCTCACTTGGTTCAAAACTCCCCACACACTCACTCAACATTTCCCAAAATCTCTCTCTCTTCTACACTTCTCTCTTCTCCAGGTGCATAAACACTTACTATAACCCACTTTTCACATCCAACCTTTATTTTACTCCACATAATCCTTGAATTTATACATTTATATTCCTTCTTTACCTGCCATAACTGATTATTCAACATTATTGCCACTCCTTCAAACCATATATAAATGTATTAATTCCAGCAAGTGAACCATTATTATAAAAGCCTGTTCTGACCTCTTTGAAACAGTTGAGTCTCTAGGGCCACACGTCTCAGTGGACTGATGATCCACCTTTGCTGCCACAGTGATGTTAACACTGCCAATGACAGACGGCTTAATCTTCACTGTGTGCACTAGCTTGCTCTGGGCGTTTACACATGTCGTGTGATGACCTGGCGCTTCCGTGTCAGATGTCAAGATTTCGTACTCAATACTATTCAGTAATGTCACTGAAATCTTGAGTAAAGACATGAATGAGGAAACGGAATGGCTCTCTTAAAAATTAACTTTGCTTCATATCATTACAATGTATAGATCATATATTCACAACTAACCTACCCATTTTAAAGGAAAAGTTAATGACTTCGATTCTTACTGGGCTATATGGACGAAAATTGGACGATGTATCAACATCGTCCAATTTTCGTCCACAGTGTTGACTTATTTTACATCATGTACTGTCACAGAGTTAGAGACTACTGCATTTTTTATTCATAAAACATAAAAAAGCTGTTCAAGGAGAGACGTGTATGAATGAGACTTACTGGTAATGGATCCTCGAGGTAGTTAAAGATGGAAATTTTAACTGGAAGCGTTTCTCCTCGTTTGATGGAGGGTGGCAAGGTGAGGTCGACGAAGAATGAGGTAAAAGCGGTTATGTTAGTCTTGTGAGACACACCCAGACCTTCTTGTGGGTGGACACACACTGCCTTGGCCACCCACTTTGTGATGGAATCTGGCATGGTCACCTCTTTGCTGCTGATACCATCAGACCTGTACCTCGACAAAATGTGATCTTATTTTACAAATTATTATAATATTAATGAGAAGCACTAAACCCGAAGGAGTCTTACAGTACCCGGTCTTTAAAACTTGTTATTAGCAGTTTTACCTATCACTCACTTATGTTACTGTAAGAAAATTATTTTAAGAGTCCTTCGGTTAAGCTGAAGTGACACAATAGTTATTTTAATGATTCTTCAGTAAAGTTATAGTAACATACTAGCTTTCATAACGATCCTTCTTTTATTATTATTATTACATTCATGGGGGAAGTACTAAACCTGTAGGGGGTTTAGTACTTCCGGATGATCAAGAGCCCTTCACTGACATCAAGGACCTTCCTCCCCCTCGAGGGAAATGGTTCTTCAATTAAGCTTAAGTGATGAAACAAAATAACTATTTTAATGTTCTTTCATTTAAACTGAAGTAAGATATAAAGTCTTAAAGTTCTGTTAAGCAAGATCATCAAGATAGCTCTACAGTTACACTGTTACTTAAGAACCATTTGTATAGCATATATATTAGAAATATGCATCAATACCATCGATACGGAGGATGAGTTCCACTTGCATTTCATTGCATATTGAATTGCATTATATTTTAATAATTTTATATTACAATTTACTTCAAATAAATTTCATTTATTTAATGGAATTATATAATACAATTGCACTCATATATTCAGTTAATAAAACAGCTCTAGCAATAGAGCAATTAATGTATTTCGTGAGTTTTCTAGCGCGTTTATTATTTATCTAAAGCAATATGCACATATTGACATTTCCAAGAATGTGTGGAATGTTTTATGAATACCTTCGTAAGGATACCCCATATGAAAATCATTTTATAGAGCAGAAACTAAGAAAAATGGTGCTAATAAATTATTAATTAAAAAACACCGGATTAGAAATTAGGATCGCAAACAACCTAACTAATCAAAACATTACTGCTGTTATTAAATTAAGAAATTTATAAGTGGTTCATTACTACTGTAACTTGCTTATCTAATAAAAATGTTGGGGCCCAGTCCCTGGACCCATTATGTGCCTCTACCACCCACAGGATGGATATGAGGTGTTTAATTAACCTATCAAACGAAACTGTACTAGCAAACTAGCCTTTAGCACTTGCAGTGAATAACACACACGAGTTTAGTGTTTCGTAATATACAATACTAAATAAGACATATAACTTACGGTAATATAAACAGGTCCCACAACCAGGTCTCAGGGAAGTAGGTACGAGGAGTATCCCCAGTTGTACCAGCTGGTAAGCTCTCGTCCAGCAAGTCGTACTGTGGGGCAGCGAACTTCATTACTTCTCCACCAAAACGATTTTGTGAAAAGGAAGATACACCGCCTGAGCCGTAGTGGACGCGATTAATAGCTGAAATGTGATAGTCTGTAAAAATACAAAAAAAAATATGATACACTTCACTATTACTTTTTTAATATACATACGTATGTTAAAGGATGATATTCGGATACTGAGGACCTAAGGTACGTACAATGAGTTGAATTTACTCACTTAGGTTTTATGCCTAACCTAACCAAAACAGACTAGTGTGCATTTTCAATGTGTTGATAAAACATAGGCCAATAACTTGGGCATTACTAGATAAGTTATCTCCTGGTCTTACGTTTTACAGTCTTCTTTGCAGCGCTGTATGACCCTTGTGGGTTTAGCGTTTAGTTTTGATCGTAATAATACATTGTCTTCTATTCCATCTTATTTGCTTATACAAAATTGGTATGAAATATTTAGTATGTAACATAAAACACTAAGTTTCAGAAGTTCGACAAACATCACTGGCATTTACTTAGTTCATAAGACACCGTTGATATTACTTTTCTCTCCAGTAAAGATACTATTTAAATTCAGAAGAATTTTTTCGGCAATAACAATTTAAGTACTAATCATCTCAGCATGAACCAATATTAGCAAAACCTCTATGACAAATATAGCCCGTAGCTAAGTGATAGCACCTTTGGCTCAAAACCAAAGGACCTGGGTTCAATCACAGGGAAGCAGAGACGTTTGCACAAGTCTTCACACCTGTTTCCCCTATTAACGTAGCATTAAAAAATAGAAGCTGCAAGGATACCCATATAGGAATGACAACTAATTTCAAAGCCTAGACCTATCTAAGATACATTACCCTACCAAGGATACCACCCACAACAGTCCACTAACAACCAGTATCTATTTATTGCTAGGAAAACATTGGCAACACCTGTTGTTCAAGAAATGTCAAAGTACTTTATCCACAGTGGTATATTACAAACCATTCTGGAAAAATACCACGACTTTGCTCATTGTAAATAAAGCGTGTGTATGTGTGCTCACCTAGTTGTGGTTGCAGGGGTCGAGTCATAGCTCCTGGCTCCGCCTTTTCACTGGCTACTACTGGGTCACTCTCCCTGCGCCATGAGCTTTATGATACCTCTTCTTGAAGCTATGAATGGAACCTGCCTCCACTACATCGCTTCCCAAACTATTCCACTTACTGACCACTCTATGACTGAAGAAATACTTCCTAACATCCCTGTGATTCATCTGAGTCTTCAACTTCTAACTGTGACCCCTTGTTAAGATAAAAGATTTTCTTCGGATTTTTAACCCCGGAGGGTTAGCCACCCAGGATAACCCAAGAAAGTCAGTGCGTCATCGAGGACTGTCCCCCAGGATGCGACCCACACCAGTCGACTAACACCCAGGTACCTATTTGCTGCTAGGTGAACATGACAACAGGTGTAAGGAAACACGTCGAAATGTTTCCACCAGGCCGGGAATCGAACCAGGGTCCTCCGTGTGTGAAGCGAGAGCTTTAGCCACCAGGCCACCGAGACACCGGTGTTCCATCTCTGGAACATTCTGTCTCTGTCCACCTTGTCAATTCCTTTCAGTATTTTATATGTCGTTATTATGTCCCCCTATCTCTCCTGTGTGTGTGTGTGTACTCACCTAATTGTAGTTGCAGGGGTCGAGACTTAGCTCCTGGCCTCCTCTTCACTGACCGCTACTGGGTCCCTTCTCTCCCTGCTCCATGAGCTTTATCATACCTCGTCTTAAAGCTATGTATAGTTCCTGCCTCCACTACATCACTTGCTAGACTATTCCACTTCCTGACTACTCTATGGCTGAAAAAATACTTCCTAACATCCCTTTGACTCATCTGAGTCTTCAACTTCCAATTGTGACCCCTTGTTTCTGTGTCCCCTCTCTGGAACATCCTGTCTCTATCCACCTTGTCTATTCCCCCCAGTATTTTGTATGTCGTTATCATGTCTCCCCTAACCCTCCTGTCCTCCAGTGTTGTCAGGCCGATTTCCCTTAACCTTTCTTCGTAGGACATTCCCCTTAGCTCTGGAACTAACCTTGTTGCAAACCTTTGCACTTTCTCTAATTTCTTGACGTGCTTGACCAGGTGTGGGTTCCAAACGAGATCGACTACTAGTCATAACTTTCTTAAACTGAATGCTGGTGGTTTCGTTTCGATTGACAATTTTGTGCACAGAGCCTAATAATTTGGATTTTTATAAGTGCTCTCGCAAGAGTTGAATGCAGATTTGAGCCTAGTTGCACTTGATCCAGTGTCAGGTAACGTCCTCTCTCTCGCAGGGTTGCAGCAAACGAAAGCAAATGCATAGACGAAATAGTGAAACTACTGTGAATGGAAAGGTTAAATACATGTGTAGATTTATGACATTGTAAACAACTCATTACTATTGTTCTTTAGTCAATTTGCAAATAGTCCATTATCAATATAATTTGCTTAGTTAACAAATGTTGGGGACCAATCCATTACGCGCCTCTGCAATCTGTTAACTATAGTTTACAGGATAGGTAAGGGGTGTATTATAAAAACTATCAAACTAATACAGGAAGAACTGAAGTTAGTGGAGAGAAACATTTATTTTGACAAGTAGGATTGAGTGCATTATTTTAATGGAGTCAATTTTTCAATAAAGGTGAGCACTCAACCATTGTATTTGCATTAATCATCACAATAATAGGATTTTTTTTTATGCTCAGACAAACATTATTATTATATTATTCTAAAGGTAAGTTTATCTTACCAAATACACAATCTTTTATGATGTCCATACCTGACTTCTCACACGGCCTTGTTTCCACTTTCAGATTAGAAAAGATGAACAAACCGGATTTCTGATGGAAAAGTCGAATATATTAGCTAAAGACTAGTGAAGCTACATGATAATATTGCCTATTCATACTAAGATATTTGTATCATAGATATTACAAAGTATTTGAGTCACTGATATTTCCTCACAGCGGAAAAGGAGACACTTAGCCACACATTGTACTGTAATACTTACATCAAACATCTTGAGCGCGTCCACATAGTTGGTGTAGTATTCAGCTGAAGATTCTGAATTTATAAATTGTTTTAAAACAAATAATTAAATAAATAATTAAGTCATTTATGTTGCATTTATATAAACTATGTCAGTTATTAAATATTCATCTTAATGTATGTTGATTACCTGATAACACAAGAAACATGAAAATATTCAACTAATACTATAACAAATTGCAGTGTGATTTGTGTGTGTGTGTGTGTGTGTGTGTTAGTTACCATTTTGTCCTAGGCACATGTCGATTTGACACTAGGCCTGTTGTATGTATGTGTGTGTGTGTGTGTGTAAGGAAACACTTCGAAATGTTTCCGCCCCGTCGGGAATAGAACCCGGGCCCTCCGTGCGTGAAGCGAGAGCTTTACCACTAGGCCACCGGGGTGTGTGTGTGTGTGTGTACTCACCTAGTTGTACTCACCTAGTTGTGGTTGCAGGGGTCGAGTCAAAGCTCCTGGCCCCGCCTCTTCACTGGCCGCTACTGGGTCACTCTCCCTGCGCCATGAGCTTTATCATACCTCTGCTTAAAGCTATGTATAGAGCCTGCCTCCACTACATCGCTTCCTAAACTATTCCACTTCCCGACAACTCTGTGACTGAAGAAATACTTCCTAACATCTCTGTGATTCATCTGAGTCTTCAACTTCCATCTGTGTCCCCTTGTTGTTGTGTCCCATCTCTGGAACATTCTGTCTCTGTCCACTTTGTCAATTCCTCTCAGTATCTTATATGTTGTTATCATGTCTCCCCTATCTCTCCTGTCCTCCAGTGTCGTCAGGTCGATTTCCTTAACCTCCCCTCGTAGGACATACCCTTAGCTCCGGGACTAGTCTTGTTGCAAACCTTTGCACTTTCTCGAGCTTCTTCACATGCTTGGCTAGGTGTGGGTTCCAAACTGGTGCTGCATACTCCAATATGGGCCTAACGTACACAGTGTACAGGGTCCTGAACGATTCTTTATTAAGATGTCGGAATGCTGTTCTTAGGTTTGCTAGGCGCCCATATGCTGCAGCAGTTATTTGGTTGATGTGCGCCTCAGGAGATGTGTCTGGTGTTATACTCACCCCAAGATCTTTTTCCTTGATTGAGGTTTGCAGTCTGTGGCCCCCTAGGCTGTACTCCGTCTGCGGTCTTCTTTGCCCTTCCCCAATCTTCATGACTTTGCACTTGGTGGGGTTGAACTCCAGGAGCCAGTTGCTGGACCAGGCTTGCAGACTGTCCAGATCCCTTTGTAGTTCTGCCTGGTCCTCGTCCGATTGAATTCTTCTCATGTGTGTGTGTGTGTGTGTGTGTGTGTGTGTTAGTTAGTTACCATTTTGTCCTAGGCACATGCCGATTAGACACTAGGCCTGTTGTATGTGTGTGTGTAAGGAAACACTTCGAAATGTTTCCGCCCCGCCGGGAACCGAACCCGGGCCCTCCGTCTGTGTGTGTGTGTGTGTCTGTCTGTGTGTGTGTGTGTTTATGTGTGTGTGTCTGTGTGTGTGTGTCTGTCTGTCTGTCTGTGTACTCACCTATTTACTCACCGTGTGTGTGTGTGTGTGTGTGTGTGTGTGCTTTGTGTGTGTTTATGTGCTTTGTGTGTGTGTGTGTGTGTGTGTGTGCTTGTGTGTGTGTGTGTGTGTTTGTGCTTTGTGTGTGTGTGTGTGTGTGTGTGTGTTTGTGCGTGTGTGTGTGTGTTTGTGCTTGTGTGTGTGTGTGTGTGTGTGTGTGTGTGTGTGTGCTTTGTATGTGTGTGTGTGCTTTGTATGTGTGTGTGTGCTTTGTATGTGTGTGTGTGCGCGCACTGCGTCTGCGTCTGGTTGTTTGATCGTTTGTATGCATAAATGTGCGACAATGTGATAATTTGAGATAGAACAAAATGAATCGTAAATATTGTACCTTCCTGGAACCCAGCTGGTTCCTGCAGTAGTTGTAATCGTCAACCTGAGCGCGGCTCCAGATGCTTATCTGGTAGTATTGAATATGGCTAAACAGAGCCTCGATGGAGAAGGGATCACTTTGCTGGTTCAATAGCTCAACACTCTTGTCCACCACACCTGCGCAATAACACTTTTCTTTCCAAAAACTCAACACCAATTGTTGTATTATATAGAACAAAATAATGAGTAATTACAAACATAAAAATGAATATAGTTGTGGATTCCTACCCCCTCCTTCCATCCGCCACTGATTTATACACCCTCTTGGTTAACATATTATGTTCCATCCTTTATAAGTGTCCAAACTATCTCAACATCTCTGTTCTTTTAATTATATATTTCATACCATCATATCACCTTTTAATTTATATGTTTTTATACTTTGTATTATAGTCAAACCTTATACTGATCACAAACAACAAGTCCAGTGCCTGCAACTTCTTACTCGTGGTAATCCTTAATTAAAGACTGCGTCCCAACCATACAACATTGCTGGCACCGCTATTGTGTGTTTCTCTTTTTGCCTCTATTGTTAAACTTCGTTCTTTTACAGACGTACTTATTTTTACACTCGTCTTTATGATTCACCTCGTTTTTCATACATTAATCCGCCAACACATCCACTCCAAAATATTTACAAACATTTACTTCCTCCATGCTCCTCATTCCAATATGATTTCCTATCCTTTACTGCCTAGACTGTTTCTAACTCTCATTCCTTAGCTCTTCTCTGTTCACCTTCAACTTCCTTCTTTATACACCCTCCCAGGCTACTCCAGTAATCTCTGTATTTTTTCCTCCACAATCTTCTAAAAGCACTGTGTCATCAGCAAAGAGCAACTGTTTAAATTCTCTTTATAAAAGTTAGCATAAGGCCTACTTTTAGTAGAAATTAATCCTCTTCTCTCTTACCTTAACCTAGCCTCACTCTTATTGAAACTCCTTTACAGCTTTTAGTAACCCATCACAAACACACACACACACACACACACACACACACACACACACAACACACACACACACACACACACACACACACACTAACCTGTTCAAACACGTCAGGAAATTAGAAAAAGTGCAAAGGTTTGCAACAAGACTAGTCCCAGAACCTGACAACACTAGAGGACAGGAGAAATAGGGGAAACATGATAACGACATATAAAATACCGAGAGGAATTCACAAGGTAGATAGGGACACAGGAACAAGGGGCCACAACTGAAGTGAAATAATTTGGAAGTGAAATAATTTGGAATGACGTAGTGAAGGCAAGTTCCATACATAGATTTAAGAAGAGGTATGAGAAGGCTCTAGCAGCGGGGAGAGTGACCTAGTAGCGGCTAGCGAAGAGGCGGGGCCAGAAGCCGTGACTCAACCCCTGCAACCACAACTAGGTGAGTACACGCACACACGCTCTCACACACACACACACACACACACAAACACACACACAGGCCAACATACACACAGACCAACATACACCCACACCAACATACACCTACACCCTGCAACCACAATTAGGTGAGTACACCAACATACACACAAACCAACATACACACACACCAACATACACACACACCAACATACACATACACACACACACACACACACACACACCAACACACACACACACCAACATACACCTACACCCTGCAACCACAGTTAGGTGAGTACACCAACATACACACAAACCAACATACACACACACACCAACATACACATACACACACACACACCAACATACACATACACACACACACCAACATACACACACACACAGGCCAGGAGCTATGAATCGACCCCTGCAACCACAATTAGTTGAGTAAATTCTCGTACAACAGGCCAAGTGTCTGATCAACAAGTACCTATGACAAAATAGTAACTAACACTGAGGAAAGAGAGAGAGTAGAAAGAGAGAGAGAGAGAGAGAGAGAGAGAGAGAGAGAGAGAGAGAGAGAGAGAGAGAGAGAGAGAGAGAGAGAGAGAGAGAGAGAGAGAGAGAGAGAGAGAGAGAGAGAGAGAGAGAGAGAGAGAGAGAGAGAGAGAGAGAGAGAGAGAGAGAGAGAGAAATTTAAGCATTTAATGTTTATCAAGACAATCAGGAAGTTCATTTTTTACCCAGAATGGGCATTAGTTTCTGGATAATTCTACCTTCAAATAAATGATAGATCTTACCAAGACTACAGATGGACTTGGGAGCTGATGTAAGTTTTAATACGGCCTTTTGCTTTGGCTGCGCTTTCTGCTCAGACCAGCTGATGTTCACTGCATTCAAGAGACATTTGTCCACCTCCAAATTCTTTGTGTCTGCCACGACCTCTCCATCGTCACGTGTATACCATATTAGTACCTGTAACAACGTTGTTCTATTATATCTCCGCCTATAATTCTGTTTATAGAACGTACTGCTACAACTCAGTAGTAGTAAAGCATTCTAGTGTTGTAGATGGTGAACTGTAGTTGTAATGGTGTGAAGTCTTTAAAACAGTTTTGACAACATCTGGAATACTGATAATACACAAATTTCAAGTCTGCTTTCATCTTTTGATAATTTAAAATGTGTTCTTAATGTGACTTTTAAATTTGGCTATGATGCTGTTATGTAAGAAGATACAGCAAAATAATATGACAACTTACCCTGGCATGAGGAGAGGCTGTGGGAGGAAGGCTGAGGGGAATGTGTACGACGCCTGTTGTTGTGTGGAGGGGTAGTGGAGGGCGAGAATCTAGTACATGTTCCTCGTTGATAGGAAGCTCACTGCCAACCAGCTCGTACTCCTTGGTGCTAGAGTACTTGATCTCTTTACGTGCCACGATCTGCAAAGTTAATTATTTTTCTTTCCATTTATGGTGCTTCATGGACTGTTAGATGATGACTAAATGAATAGAAGAGGGGTGGCATTATTATTTATTCCATTTTTCAAGTAAATTTGTCAGGTCTCACTACGACTACTACCTATTACACTGCCATTATTTTATAGTTTTCCATTACTACTACTTGTGCTAGCTTATTTCTACGTCTACCACTGCTGGACTTGTACTATCAGTTTGAATGTTGTTGTATTGTCATATGTTACATGGTCGAGTCTAAAGTTTGCCAGCGTAGCGTAGTACGAGTTTCTCCTCACTTCATATTTCTGATCTTCAGGTGAAAATTTATTGCCTATGACTAGACGCTGTCTTTATTTAGGCTTTCCAAATTTTATACCATAATCTATATTTTTCGTGTGGCCTGTTATAGCTTTCATTGCATATCATTTATCCGCAATAAATACCATCATCTATTTATTCATTCATTTTGATAAATTTATGTAAGTTTTCTTACAGACCTATTTTTTTTTTTGCTTATTTTCCCCAGGATTTGTTTGCATCATGCAACAAACAAGTTTATAGAATTTTTAATCCTTATTCCTTCTTTTGTGGTTTTTCGAATAATTCGTCTATTATAACATTAATTTATATTATCAGGACTTTGCTGTTGGATAGTGGACAGGCTTTTGCTTTTCAAGTGTACTATGAACTCTCCACTTGTATCTTCTCATGCATTACTGTATAACAATGACACAAGTACAAACTGTAGTGTAACACGTTTTCATTGTTCCCTTGTTTGAATGTGGAAACCATAAACCAGCGTTACTAATTCTCGTACAGCGCTCCCACCTCTCAATTCACTTCACACAGTGATCTTACTGTCCTGGCCACTCACTTGACTACGCTTATATAATTCTGCTTGCTGTTCACTTACTACATGACACGTGTAGCAGATAAGAGTTCACACACAACCACCCTTAATGACTCTTGTATAAGATTTTATGCACAATAACCCAACCAACACTAGATTCTTCAGTGAAACACCATCTAATGGAATTATATATGTACACTTATTTAGAAAATTTAAAGTTGGAAATTATTAAGTGTTAAGGAACGGTAAATTAGAAAACTATACCCGTGAGTGTCCTTGCTGGGGACCTGTAAGTGTCCTTGTTGGGAACCTGCGAGTATCCTTGCTGGGGACCTGTAAGTGTCCTTGCTGGGAACCTATGGGTGTCCTTGCTGGGAACCTATGGGTGTCCTTGCTGGGAACCTGTGGGTGTCCTTACTGAGGACATGTGAGTATCCTTGCTAGGGACCTGTGTCCTTGATATGAGCCTATGAGTGTCCTTGATTGGAGCCTATGAGTGTCCTTGGCAATATACTGTAACAACTTCGTTTCCTCATCCGATGTCAACGTCCTCCATTTCCTGTGGTTATTCGGGGTTGAAAGCCCCTACATCATGTGTGTCCTCTTCCGTAAGCACTCTAGAGCAGCATATTGAAGATCCCACACATTTCGCAATCCTAGTCAGTAATTTTGTCGCCTTAATTACCGGTATTTTGTATTTCACATTGAATTTGCTTTTTATATACATAAATGTAAGATGTGGTTCCATCTTGCATTTGTCTACCATTCCTTTGTGGCTTTTACGAATGTCTGTAAATTTCTGGGTTGGCACTTTCTTATTTGTTCATGGTTCTCCAGTCCCTTTCACTTCCACTTTATTAGTACTGCATATTAATAGGGAAGAAGCACTAAACCCTTAGAGGGTTATACAGCGCCTGAAGATTAGACAGTAATCAAGTTTGATCTAAGGAAGGTGAGGATATCTCCAAGTCCTTTGATCAAGAGCTGTTCATTTGCATCAAGGGACTGCCTTTCAAAGAAGCACCTTCCATTAAACCATTATTGTTTGGCCTTGTTTTCGTTTTGGAAATAAACGATTTCATTTTCAAATACATTGCAGAACTAATAAATATTTATGATGTTAATCTCTTAAATTATTATTATTAATATTATCTTATATTTATAGAGAAAGGATTAACCTACAGGGGTCATTCAGCGACTGGGGGAATGGGAGACATTCAGATCTGATTATAGGGGAGAATAGCTCCACTTCCACAGATCAAAAGTCTTTAACCCGTATCAAGGTAACTCCACTGTAAAGGGTAAAAACATTAAAAACAGGGAGGTTGCAGGAGAAATGCTTTTAGAATACGGGAAGGTAGACGAGGGTAGTGGCTCACCTGGACCGTAATTGCCACCTTGGTCTGGCCAGCAGACGAGAAGAGTACAGGTAGGCGGTGCTCGTAGGATACTCCCGGGTTACACTTGAGGCGACCCTCCGGAGCGTGGATCAGCAAGGAAGAGTTGGACGGAGAGTAGTAGTGCTCAATGGTGTTGGTGAAGGTGGTACTTTCCATGATGGCGCGGAGGCTGCCCGCCTTCATCTGTTGCCGCAACACAAATACATCAAATTTCTAACACACATGAATATGTATAAAAGAAAAAACCTACTGTTGTAAGTGGGGACGTAAGCATACTTCCTTACAAATGTTGCCCACAGTAACTAAATACACACACACAGGACAGGAGGGTTAGGGAAGACATGATAACGACTTACAAAATACTGCGTGGAATAGACAAGGTGGATAGAGACGGGATGTTCCAGAGAGGGGACACATAAACAAGGGGTCACAATTGAAGATGAAGACTCAGATGAGTCAAAGGGATATTAGGAAGTATTTCTTCAGCCATACAGTAGTCAGGAAGTGGAATAGTCTAGCAAGTGATGTAGTGGAGGCAGAAACCATACATAGCTTTAAGACGAGGTATGATAAAAGCTCATGGAGCAGGGAGAGAGGACCCAGTAGCGATCAGTGAAGAGGCGGGGCCAGGAGGTGAGTCTCGACCCCTGTAACCACAATTAGGTGAGTACACACACACAGCAGAGACGCTGTGTGTGCCACTAACCACAATCTTCAACGATGGCATCCCTTGAAACTGGGTAACTACCTGAAGTATGGAAGACGGCAAATGCAATTACCATTTTTAAGAAAGGAGACAGAAACGAGGCACTAAACTATAGACCAGTGTCACTGACGTGTATAGTATGCAAAGTCATGGAGAAGATTATTAGGAGGAGAATAGTGGAGCACCTGGAACAGAACAAGATTATAAACGACAACCAGCACGGATTCATGGAAGGCAAATCCTGTCACAAACCTTCTGGAGTTTTATGAGAAAGTAACAGAAGTAAGACACGAGAGAGAGAGGGGTGGGTTGATTGCATTTTCTTGGACTGCAAGAAGGCCTTTGACACAGTTCCTCACAAGAGATTAGTGCAGAAGCTAGAGGA
>WNWK01007635.1:15282-25282 GCA_009830355.1 Cherax destructor | reverse complement strand
GAGGAAACTGCAATGAGGTGACAGTCAGCACCTGCACAAGCTATAGCAAAGTCATCCACATAGAGCGATGACCAAATATTGGATGGGAGAACAGATGCCAGATTATTTAAGCAAGCAGAAAGAGTGTTGTGCTCAGAACACATCCCTGGGGACACCTTCAGCTTGGACAAATTCGGGGTGAGTTCATTACTACCCGGACCCGGAAATGTCTGAAAGTTAAGAAGGCCTTAAGAAAGAATGGTAGGTTGCCTCGAGGCCTAAGGTGGGCCTGGGCCAAGATATTATATCTCCAAGTTGTGTCATAAGCCTTCTCAAGGTCGAAGAAGATAGCGATAACCGAATGGTTATTCACAAAGGCATTACGAATATACGTATCCAAGCGCAGCAAGGGGTCAATGGCAGAACGGCCCTTCGCTGAGGTTTAGGTGAAGGACGAGGACGTGTAGACTCAGAACTGTGCGAGTGAATAGAGGAAGGAGTGTGGATAGTATGGGAAGCCGAGGTAGAGACCTTGGAGCCAAGAACATCAAAAGGATTCGAGACAGGGGTGACTGAGGATGAGGCGACCACAGAGGAAGCCGTGGAAGTTGGGACCCCAGAAGCGGGGCGACGTTTAGCAATGCGAGAATAGGAAATACAGGGAAGTTTCCCTTGAAGGCGAAGATGAGAGACAGCCATAGCATATGAGAAGCCTTCCGCCTCTTTGAGACAACGGATTTCCCGCTCATTCAGGTAAACCTGACAACGGTGAGAATACGAAGGATGTGCCTCATGACAGTTAAGGCAAGAGGGAGGTAGAGTACAAGAAGAACTGGCATGGTCGTCAGCACCACAGACTGGGCATTCGGCCATGGACCTGCAATATTTTGCTGGATGACCAAAACGCCAGCAGTTTCTACACTGCTGCGGTGTAGGGGTCACCTTTCGAACTTGTAAACGTTGACCTGCAATGTAGACCGAAGGTGGCAGTTCTCGGCAGTCAAACGTTAAACGAGCTATATTGCAAGGATAACGTCTTCGCTTATTGGCAGGGAGGACAAAAGTGTCAACTTTAAGGATAGGGAGTTCTTGGAGCTCAAGCTGCTCGAAAATGTCATCACCACATGTCTGGAAATTCCGTTGGACAATGGTGTGGGGCAAAATGACAGAACCACAACAAGAATTGAGGGAATGGTGCTTGTCAATAGTAACAGGAGTAGTATCAATGGTTGTAAGAAGAGAAAGATCGCGAGCTTGGCCAGCATTCTGGACCGTGATGATGCGAGTGCCGCTCTTGAGAGCGTGAAATGAGATGTCTTTACCAACATGGCGTAGCAGAGCCTTACCAATACTATGGTCTGAAAGATAGGTATTAGGAGAAGTCGGTCGAAGAGTAAAAAACTTTGTCCATTGAGTAGTTTGAAACAGAGTTTAAGGGGAGTGCGTGACGAGCTTGTCGTTTCTGAGATGAACGAGAAGAAAGTGTCGAATCGTCATGTGTGGGTCTTGGTCGTTTGGGTGTGGGTCCGATGTGAGACGGGCGAGCGATTCGAAAATTGCCGCACCGTCGAGGGAGAAGCCGGAATCAAGGTCAGAGAAGAGCGAAGGTCAGATGTATCGAAAGGGCCAGTCGGGTCCCTGGGACCTGAAGCAGGTGACGAACTGGCACCTGCTTCAGGTACAGGGGTAATAGGGTTGTCCGAAGAGTTATCCGTTATCAAGGTAGGGTCAGAACTAGGTGCGGTATCAAGGGGCCCGGGGGTAGAGTCACGGATTAGGGCATCCATGGTTATGTCACTTCTTTCTTTTTGTTAAGAAAAAAAAAGAAAAGAAAAGAAAAATAAAAAAAAGAAAAAAGGGGGGAACGTGGAGGAATAGCTCCTAGGAGGAATGAAAGGGGGTCGTAAATCCCCCTCCGCGCCCAAGAGGACCTCAACACCGCAAGTAGTGCAGATGCTGCATGGAACCCGTGCCATACCCTACCCTTCATGCCAGTAAGCCAGCAATCCGGGATAGCAACCTCACATCCACCGAGCCACCTCGGCGGACAAAAGAGAGGGCGGCCGGATATCCGCCACAAAGCATACCGCCTTCGGCCACCACCCCCGGAATCTGAAAGGTGGCCTCCAGAGATACACCCGTCGCCCGAAAGATACCCAAGGCCACCCCCCGGGAGACCGGAGAGGGATTGGGACATCCCCAGGCGATCCAGATTCCACCACCGCCAAGAACCTCAACGGAATAGGAATGGACCACGGTACCCTTTCCCCTACCTAGGAACTAGAATGCCTGTGGAGAGAAGCTCCCAGGGTAAAAATGGGAAGGAAATAAGGGAGGGATGAGGAGGAGGGGGAGGAGGAAAGGGAAAAGGGAGGATGGGGAAGATGGGAAAAGGGAGGGGGGATTGGGGGGTAATTAGGTTCGGTCTGAGGAAGAAGACCAAAAGGTCCAATTCCTCAGACCGATAGCCTCTTTACCTCGTCAAGGAGCCCCCCTTAAAGAGGAGTGCGCTCTGTACTTAATTAGCTCACTATGGTATTTTCCCAGAAAGAATAACCCAAGGTCATTTATCAGAATCGGTCAGTATTTTCACAGTAGTTATATACAATTCTCACTGCTATTATCCCACATTGCAACCATCTCCGCCTTCATCATTCCAGACTCCCCCCTCATCCCATCGCCCTTCGTAACAAGCTTTAGTTATGTCGCATTTCTAGTAAGAAGTCATATTTTGCTGGATCTCTGGACACGCCAATGTTCAGGGCAAAAGCAGACTCAGCCGCTCGGCAGCTATTCAAGACCTCTCGATTTCCCATATGGGTATTCCTTTCTCGGACTATTTTTCAGTGCTCTCTCAACAACGCTGCACCCGCTGGCAATAACACTGGTCCAAGTTGGGCCACAATATATATATTTTTTTTTTATTAAACCACGTTTGGGATTCTTGCCATCTCACTGCTGTCGAGTTTGGGAGACTGCACTCTTATGTATTGGACACATGCGCCTCTCAGATACCACTCGGAGAAACGACCAGCGCCACTACGAGGATTGTCAGGTTCCACTGTAAGTGCAACATATCTTAATAGATTGTCCTGTCTGTCAGTGGGCACTCAGAATTCACTTCTGACGTCTACATCATCCCAACGCCAAAAGGCCCACCCTTGATGCAGAATCTCTCCGACTTTTTAACGGAACCCTATTACACCAACCTTGCTTTAAATTTTACTACTGCACTAGCCTAATGCTGCACGCACACCTACCTCTCACTCACTCCTAACCTTTGCACATTCCCACTTTCGCATATATTAAGATCAAACTTGTTTCCTGTGATCTTACTGACTATAGTAATGTATGAGTGCGAGGATGCAGTTGGGGCAAACTGGAGGATTTTGTCGTGGCGTCCCATTGGTTCTAAGTTTCTGTAAGATCGATGAATCAAATATAAACACATGACTTACTGTGAATCGTTTGGCAGTTGGCGAGAAAAGTATAGCTGTGATGATGCCATTGTGTGGCACCGTGAGGTTAGAGCAACGTTCAGCGGCACACATCTCTACTGCGGCGCCAACTGCTGGGGTCTTGTCTGGAAGTTCAGCCTTCACCTGAAACAGACAAGATGACATGAAAATTAAAAACAACCTTAATACACTTGGTTTTCTAATATTCATAAATTTTTTGTCATTTATATAGTTTTTATGGGAAACATAAATCCGTAAGGTTTATACAACGCCTGGGGAATGGGAAGTAATCAAATTCGTTCCAAGGAAGGGAAGTGTAACTGCAATCCCTTGGATCAAGAACTCTTCGCTAGCATCAATGCACCCCATTTAGCACACGTGTTACTGTTTCAGCAATTCTTTCTCATTCTTTCTAAATTTTTATCATCAATATCTTTTTTATGTATATATTTAACATCAATGTTTGTGTCCACTTGAAATGTACCACTGTTGTGGTATAGTATGTGTTAACTGCCTCGAGGGTACACGGCAGTACAAGCTAATATTATTTGTACTATTCTTGAACTAGATCGGTCAGACTGTGACCTACGTTGACCTACGTGTTGCTAGTACCAATAACCTGACTGATCAGGACGTCAACCAAGAAACCTAGTCCAGAACCAGGAAGGGGGGAAGGTGATAATGACCTCCCGGAATCGACTAGATAGGTAGACTGGCCTGATTTGCTATTTCGATATGTCTTTTTTTTTCTTTTTTTTTCTTTTTGACTATGTTTACGCTCTCAGAATCCTGTATGAGTTCTCTGGGTGATGTACCTAAATATTCCGAATTTTCGCTTCATTTTCAGATATATTGTAAATCATAAGAGCGGACATGGCTTCCTCCTACGTACCTGTAGGTAGGTAGGTAGGAGGAAGCCATGATTTAGAATATCTAAAATAAAGCGAAAATTCAGGATATTTAGGTACATCACTCAGAGAACTCATACAGAATTCTGAGAGCGTAAACATCCAAAGAAAAAAAAACACAACGTATCGAAATGACAAATTAGACCACTAAATCTGGAGCACTAAATCTAGCAATCATCACTACAGCCGAGGCCCGTTATACGCCCACCAGCTAGACACAATCTTGCTTCGCCTCTGCCAGTGTTGGCACAACTGAGTCATCGTAATGCTGAAGGCTAGATTTTTTTTTACCTTTGATGAATGAACTATCAACAGCAGCACACGCATTCATATAAAAAAATATCTTACTACAGTTTCTCGAAGGGTATGAAAAGCTAATTAATCATAGGTGTAATCTACAGACCCCCAAATTATAATGACCTGGGTAAACTTGTTTGGGATGAAATTGTTAGGCATCCAGAAACAAAAATGTAGTTTTAATAGGAGATTTGAACTATCCAAACTGACTGAATCACTTGGGCAGGAATTCCCTACCCTAGAGTCTAGGGTATCTGTGTACACAAAGTGCGCACACTGAAGCAGTATTTAGATAAGGGTAAAGAAGTTTTTGTTGCATTGATGGATTTCGAAAAGGCATATGATAGGGTGGAAAATGTGGCAGATGTTGCAAATGTATGAAAGAGGGAGGTTACTAAAAGCAGTTAAGAGTTCTTATGTAGAGAGTGCGTGATGTCACCATGGTTGTCTAACATATTTATCTATAAAGGTTGCAAAAGACCTGAAGGCTAGGGTGAAAGACGCTGGATCTGATATAAAGTAGGAGTTATCACAGTTGCAAAGGTTGGACGACGCCTTTGGGAGGGTATAAAAAAAAAGAAGGAAAATAAAAGTGAGTACAGAAAAGAGCAAGATGATGAAGGTAACAAAGAAGCATGGGTAATGATAGATTGAATATCGGAATGCAGGAAGAGAGTACGGAGGAAGTGGATGTATTTACATATATGAGAGTTGAAAGGTCAACAGATGGGTCTCTGAAAGACGAGGTGAACTATATAACAGATGAAGGGAAAAAGGTGGGTAGCGTATTGAGGCATCTGTGGAAGGAAAGTTTATCTATGGAGGATAAAAAAAAGGGAATATACAAGACAATAGTGGAGCCAACACTTTTATATGGATGTGAGGAATGGGTTTTGAACACTGCAACGAGGAAGCTGGAGGCAGTGGTGATTTTTTTGAGCACTTTTAAGTGTAAGTGTCATACTGAGAATTCGGAGCGTCGATACTGCAAGACGGTATGGGGTCACCAAAGGTATTATTCAGAGGCAGGGTGAGCCAGTAAAGAAGAAACACCTTCACGATCACTCACTCCATCACTGTCTTGCCAGAGGCGTGCCGATACTACAGTTCAAAACTGCAAATATCCCCACCCCTTATTCAGAGTGCAGGAACTTTACTTCCCACATCCAGGACTCAAGTCCAGCTAACCGGTGTGTTAGTGTGTGTGTGTGTGTGTGTGTGTGTGTGTGTGTGTCGTGCCGAATAGGTAAAACTTGAGATTTTGGCTTAAATAGCAACGCTCTTCTTGCCGAATAAGACAAGCAAACATTTGTGTATGCAATTATTTCGCAAAAATCATTATGAACCTAACGAAAATAAATCATTGTGTTTGTATATTAAATTATTGTAAACTTATCTAAAATATATTTAGTTGAATTAAGCTAAATTAAATTGCGCTGTTTGTTATAATAAGGTTAGGTAAGATTTCTAAGGTTATTTTGGTACAAAATTATTAATTTTTACATTAACATAAATGAAAAAATATATCTTTAAACGTGTGTATATATATATATATATATATATATATATATATATATATATATATATATATATATATATATATATATATATATATATATATATATATATATATAACACGTTTAAGATTATATATATATATATATATATATATATATATATATATATATATATATATATATATATATATATATATATATATATATATATATTATATAATATATATTATATAATATATATATATATATATATATATATATATATATATATATATATATATATATAATATATATATATATATATATATATATATATATATATATATAATATATACAATATATATATATATATATAATAATTATATACAACATATATATATATATATATATATATATATATATATATAATATATACAATATATATATATATATATATAATAATTATATATATATATATATATATATATATATATATATATATATATATATATATATATATATATATATATATATTCCAACAAGTCGGCCGTCTCCACCGAGGCAGGGTGACCCAAAAGAATGAAAATCCCAAAAAAGAAAATACTTTCATCATCATTCAACACTTTCAACACACTCATACATAACACTGTCTTTGCAGAGGCGCTCAGATACGACAGCTGAGAATAGTCCCTCCCAGCTGTCACTATCCCAGACCCCTCCTTTAAAGTGCAGGCATTGTTCTTCCCATTTCCAGGACTCAAGTCCAACTAAATCAATTAACTGGTTTCCCTGAATCCCTTCACAAAATGTTACCCTGCTCACACTCCAACAGATCGTCATGTCCCAAAAACCATTCGTCTCCATTCACTCCTATCTAACACGCTCACACATGCTTGCTGGAAGTCCAAGCCCTCGCCCAAAAACCTCCTTTACCCCCCCTCCAACCTTTTCTAGGACGACCCCTACCCCGCCTTCCTTCCCTACAGATTTATACGCTCTCCAAGTCATTCTACTTTGATCCATTCTCTCTAAATGACCAAACCACCTCAACAACCCCTCTTCAGCCCTCTGACAAATACTTTTAGTAACTCCACACCTTCTCCTAATTTCCACATTCCGAATTTTCTGCATAATATTTACACCACACATTGCCCTTAGACAGGACATCTCCACTGCCTCCAGCCTCCTCCTCGCTGCAGCATTTGCAACCCATGCTTCACACCCATATAAGAGTGTTGGTACCACTATACTTTCATACATTCCCTTCTTTGCCTCCATGGATAACGTTTTTTGCCTCCACAAATACCTCAACGCACCACTCACCTTTTTTCCTTCATCAATTCTATGGTTAACCTCATCCTTCATAAACCCATCCGCTGACATCTCAACTCCCAAATATCTGAAAACATTTACTTCTTCCATAATCCCTCTCTCCAATGTGATATCCAATTTTTCTTTATTTAAATCGTTTGATACCCTCATCACCTTACTCTTATCTATGTTCACTTTCAACTTTCTACCTTTACACACTCTCCCAAACTCGTCCACTAACCTTTGCAACTTTTCTTTAGAATCTCCCATAAGCACAGTATCATCAGCAAAAAGTAACTGTGTCAACTCCCATTTTGCATTTAATTCCCCATAATTTAATCCCACCCCTCTCCCCAACACCCTAGCATTTACTTCTTTTACAACCCTATCTATAAATATATTAAACAACCATGGTGACATTACACAACCCTGTCTAAGACCTACTTTTACCGGGAAGTAATCTCCCTCTCTCCTACACACCCTAACCTGAGCCTCACTATCCTCATAAAAACTCTTTACAGCCTTCAGTAACTTACTACCTATTCCATACACTTGCAACATTTGCCACATTGCTCTCCTATCCACTCTATCATATGCCTTTTCTAAATCCATAAATGCAATGAAAACTTCTCTACCTTTATCTAAATACTGTTCACATATATGCTTCACTGTAAACACTTGATCTACACATCCCCTACCCACTCTAAAGCCTCCTTGCTCATCTGCAATCCTACTATCTGTCTTACCTCTAATTCTTTCAATAATAACCCTGCCATACACTTTACCTGGTATACTCAGTAAACTTATTCCCCTATAATTTTTACACTCTCTTTTATCCCCCTTCCCTTTATATAAAGGAACTATACATGCTCTCTGCCAATCCCTAGGTACCTTCCCCTCTTTCATACATTTATTAAACAAAAATACCAACCACTCCAGCACTATATCCCCCCCTTCTTTTAACATTTCTGTCATGATCCCGCCAGTTCCAGCTGCTTTACCCCCTTTCATTCTACGTAATGCCTCACGCACCTCCCCCACACTCACATCCTGCTCTTCTTCACTCCTAAACGATGTCGTACCTCCCTGGCCAGTACATGAAATTACCGCCTCCCTTTTTTCATCGACATTTAAAAGTTCCTCAAAATATTCCCCCATCTACCCAATATCCAATAATATATATATATATATATATATATATATACATACCGGTCGGTGTATATAACGTCTGGCTATATTTGCAAAATAAGAAGCAATTTTATTTGTATTTCCTGACGGGCTCTACTGACGGGCCCAACCTTAAAGTGACATTTTCCGCCATATTTTCTAAATATCCATCATATGTGGAGTAGGATAAGAAAACCATCGTGTGTGATGGAGTATTAGAGGGAAAACTATTTAGTTTAATGGGTGTTAGGTAGACAGGTTGCTACAAGTCTAACTAACCTTGTTAAATATCATACATAATAGAACACGGTAGCCACAGTGTGTGGCGGTTGTATCAAATTTAACCATAAAAAATATGCATATATCTTAAATTATTATATAATTAGTGGGAACCCCTAAATTACGCTTGTGAAATAGGAGGCAATTGGGGTCAAGGGGAGACGATGCCTAATTCTTTGGATCAAGAGCCCTCACCATTATCCCCTTGAGGGAATATATTATAAATAATCCTCCAGCTCCCCCCCCCCCAAAAAATAGGGTAATCATTGTTTAAATTATGTCACGTATATGAGCTTAAACCGTTTATTTGTAAAAAACAACATTGTAACTTCTTGTATTATGGATATGTAACGATTTAATAAAAAACCATCAATCACTCAATCTGTCCACTCTGAAGTGTTTGTTAAAGGGAGTTGTGTGTTGATGCGTACACACCTCACTTATAGTCTTATTCAGCTCCAGAAGATACTTCCATATAAAATAATATTAAAATAACAAAAATAAAAGAAAAAAGGTGAATGCAGTGTTTGGTAGTGGTGAGAGCGTGGACGTGTTAGCGCTCACCCTTGACGACACCCAGTATATAACCACCAACCCTTAAGAACATAAGAAAGAAGGAACACTGCAGCAGGCCTACTGGCCCATGCGAGGCAGGTCCAAATCTCCAACGGCTTAAGCCAATGCCCCGACCCAGCCAGGTCAGGTTACATTCACTTAAGGAAGGAGCACTGCATCTGACCTAGTAGCACAAGCTAGTCAGGACCAATTCACACCCAACCGCACCCACTCATATAATTGTCCAGCCGACCACCTGGTCAGGTCACTTCCACTTAAGGAATTAGTACAGGTCAGGTTACATTCACTTAAGGAAGGAGCACTGCATCTGACCTAGTACAAGCTAGTCAGGTCCAAACTCACACCCATCCCCACCCACCCATGTATTTATCTAACCTATTTTTAAAACTACACAACGTCTTAGCATCTATGATGGTACTTGGGAGTTTGTTCCACTCATCCACAACTCTATTACCAAACCAGTGCTTTCTTATATCCTTCCTGAATCTGAACTTTTCCAACTTGAAACCATTGCTGCGAGTCCTGTCTT
>WNWK01007635.1:2500-15182 GCA_009830355.1 Cherax destructor | reverse complement strand
ATCATCCTTGTATATTTATTTATCCTCTTTTTAAAAATTTTTTACTTATTCCAAACCTCTTTCTCACATAGCTAAATTAAGGGCCCCCCCATTTACTTTTCCCCTCCCCCCAAATTTACCTCACTCCATCCACCCCATTTTTCCCACTTTAG
The DNA here is from genome assembly GCA_009830355.1 of Cherax destructor. Classification (NCBI taxonomy): domain Eukaryota; kingdom Metazoa; phylum Arthropoda; class Malacostraca; order Decapoda; family Parastacidae; genus Cherax; species Cherax destructor. Next base: position 15,030 of record WNWK01007635.1, on the reverse strand, counting down.
TTAAGTCCCCAACCCAAATTACTCTCTCCTTGGTTCAAAACTCCCCACACACTCCTAAACATTTCCCAAAATTCTCTCTTTCTACACCTTCTTCCCGGGGCAAAACCTTCTTCCCCTTTTCACACCCAAACCTTTTTTTACCCCAATAATCCTTAAATTTATACATTTATATTCCTTCTTTCCTCCAAACTGTTTTCAACATTATTGCCACTCCTTCAAACCATTTTAAAATTATTAATTCCGGTAACCATTAATAAAACCCTGTTCTGATTTTTGAAACAGTTGAGTCTCGGGGGCCACACCCTCGTGGCGGGATGATCCCCCTTTTGCTCCCAAAGTGATGTTAACCTGCCAATGACAGACGGCTTAATCTTCACTGTTGCACTAGCCTCTGGGCTTTTACACATGTCTGGATGACCTGGCGCCCCGTTAGATGTCAAATTTCGTACTCAAACTTTAGTAATTCACAAATCTTGGTAAAGAATGAATGGGGAAAACAATGGCTCTCTTAAAAATTAATTTTGCTTCATATCTTTTGTATAGATCATTTTTCACAACAAACCTCCCTTTTTAAAAGGAAAATTAATGACTTCGATTCTTACGGGTAGGAGATTGGACGATTTCCACCCCAATTTTCGCCCAATTTGATTTTTTTTTACATCATGTACTGTCACAGAGTTGAGACTACTGCTTTTTTTATTCATAAAACAAAAAAAGCTTTAAAGGAGAGCGTGTATGAATGAGACTTACTGGTAATGGATCCTCGAGGTAGTTAAAGAGGGAAATTTTAACTGGAAGCGTTTCTCCTCGTTTGATGGGGGGTGGAAAGGTGAGGCGACAAAGAATGAGGTAAAGCGGTTATGTTAGTCTTGTGAGACACCCCAGCCCCTTTTTGTGGGTGGACACACACTGCCTTGGCCACCCACTTTGTGATGGAATCTGGCATGGTCACCTCTTTGCTGCTGATACCATCAGACCTGTACCTCGACAAAATGTGATCTTATTTTACAAATTATTATAATATTAATGAGAAGCATAAACCCGAAGGATCTTACAGTACCCGGTCTTTAAAACTTTTATTAGCAGTTTTACCTATCACTCATTATGTTCTTGAAAATTTTTTTAAAGAGTCCTTCTTTAAAGCTGAAGTGACACAATAGTTATTTTAATGATTCTTCAGAAAAGTTATAAACATACTGTTTTCATAAGACCCTTCTTTTTTATTATTATTACATTCAGGGGGGAAGAAAACCTGTGGGGGGTTTAGTACTTCCGGATATAAAACCCCCTTTCACTGACATCAAGGACCTTCCCCCCCTCGGGGAAATGGTTCTTAAATTAAGCAATGATGAAAAAAAATAACTATTTTAATGTTCTTTCATTTAAACTGAAGTAAGATATAAAGTCTTAAAGTTCTGTTAAGCAAGATCATCAAGATAGCTCTACAGTTACACTGTTACAAGAACCATTTGTATAGCAAAATATTAGAAATATGCATCAATACCATCGTAGGGGGATGAGTTCCACTTGCATTTTATTGCATATTGAATTGCATTATATTTTAATAATTTTATTTTAAATTTACTTAAATAAATTTCATTTATTTAATGGAATTATATAATACAATTGCACTCATATATTAGTTAATAAAACAGCTCTAGCAATGAGCAATTAATGTATTTCGTGAGTTTTCTAGGGGTTTTTTTTATCTAAAGCAATATGCCCTATTGACATTTCCAAAAATGTGTGGAATGTTTTATGAATACCTTTTTTAAGGGTACCCCTATGAAAAACATTTTATAGGCAGAAACTAAGAAAATGGTGTAAAAAATTATTAATTAAAAAAAACCGGTTAAAAATTTGGATCGCAAACAACCTAACTAATCAAAACATTACTGCTGTTATTTAAAATTTAAAAAATTTATAAATGGTTCATTACTACTGTAACTTGCTTATCTAATAAAAAGTTGGGGGCCCCGTCCCCGGACCCATTTTGCCCTCCACCCACAGGATGGATATGAGGGGTTTAATTAACCTATCAAACGAAACTGTACTAGAAACTAGCCTTTAGCACTTGCAGTGAATAACACACAGAGTTTAGTGTTTCGTAATATACAATCTAAATGCTATAACTTCGGTAATATAAACGGTCCCACAACCGGTCTCAGGGGAAATAGGTACGAGGGTATCCCCAGTTGTACCAGTGGTAAATTCGTCCCGCAAGTCGTATTGGGGGAGCGAACTTCTTTCTTCTCCCCAAAACGATTTTGGAAAAGGAAGATACACCGCCTGGCCGTAGTGGGGGCGATTAATAGCTGAAATGTGATAGTCTGTAAAAATACAAAAAAAAAAGATACACTTCACTATTACTTTTTTTTAAAATACATACGTATGTTAAAGGGATATTCGGATACTGAGGACCTAAGGTACGTACAATGAGTTGAATTTACTCATTAGGGTTTTTTGCCTAACCTAACCAAAAAAGACTAGTGTGCATTTTCAATGTGTTGATAAAACATAGGCCAATAATTGGGGTTACTAGATAAGTTATCTCCCGGTCTTCGTTTTACAGTCTTCTTTGCAGCGCTGTATGACCCTTGTGGGTTTAGCGTTTAGTTTTGATCCAAAAAAATTGTCTTCATTCCATCTTATTTGTTTTACAAAATTTGGGATGAAATTTTAGATGTAACATAAAACACTAAGTTTCAAAATTCGACAAACATTGGGTTTTCTTAGTTCATAAGACACCCTTGATATTATTTTTTTTCCAGTAAAGATACTATTTAAATTCAGAAGAATTTTTCGGCAATAACAATTTAAGTACTAATCATCTCAGCATGAACCAATATTAGCAAAACCTCTATGACAAATATAGCCGTAGCTAAGTGATAGCACCTTTGGCTCAAAACCAAAGGACCTGGGTTCAATCACAGGGAAGCAGAGACGTTTGCACAAGTCTTCACACCTGTTTCCCCTATTAACGTAGCATTAAAAAATAGAAGCTGCAAGGATACCCATATAGGAATGACAACTAATTTCAAAGCCTAGACCTATCTAAGATACATTACCCTACCAAGGATACCACCCACAACAGTCCACTAACAACCAGTATCTATTTATTGCTAGGAAAACATTGGCAACACCTGTTGTTCAAGAAATGTCAAAGTACTTTATCCACAGTGGTATATTACAAACCATTCTGGAAAAATACCACGACTTTGCTCATTGTAAATAAGCGTGTGTATGTGTGCTCACCTAGTTGTGGTTGCAGGGTCGAGTCATAGCTCCTGGCTCCGCCTTTTCACTGGCTACTACTGGGTCACTCTCCCTGCGCCATGAGCTTTATGATACCTCTTCTTGAAGCTATGAATGGAACCTGCCTCCACTACATCGCTTCCCAAACTATTCCACTTACTGACCACTCTATGACTGAAGAAATACTTCCTAACATCCCTGTGATTCATCTGAGTCTTCAACTTCTAACTGTGACCCTTGTTAAGATAAAAGATTTTCTTCGGATTTTAACCCCGGAGGGTTAGCACCCAGGATAACCCAAGAAAGTCAGTGCGTCATCGAGGACTGTCCCCCAGGATGCGACCCACACCAGTCGACTAACACCCAGGTACCTATTTGCTGCTAGGTGAACATGACAACAGGTGTAAGGAAACACGTCGAAATGTTTCCACCAGGCCGGGAATCGAACCAGGGTCCTCCGTGTGTGAAGCAGAGCTTTAGCCACCAGGCCACCGAGACACCGGTGTTCCATCTCTGGAACATTCTGTCTCTGTCCACCTTGTCAATTCCTTTCAGTATTTTATATGTCGTTATTATGTCCCCCTATCTCTCCTGTGTGTGTGTGTGTACTCACCTAATTGTAGTTGCAGGGGTCGAGACTTAGCTCCTGGCCTCCTCTTCACTGACCGCTACTGGGTCCCTTCTCTCCCTGCTCCATGAGCTTTATCATACCTCGTCTTAAAGCTATGTATAGTTCCTGCCTCCACTACATCACTTGCTAGACTATTCCACTTCCTGACTACTCTATGGCTGAAAAATACTTCCTAACATCCCTTTGACTCATCTGAGTCTTCAACTTCCAATTGTGACCCCTTGTTTCTGTGTCCCTCTCTGGAACATCCTGTCTCTATCCACCTTGTCTATTCCCCCCAGTATTTTGTATGTCGTTATCATGTCTCCCCTAACCCTCCTGTCCTCCAGTGTTGTCAGGCCGATTTCCCTTAACCTTTCTTCGTAGGACATTCCCCTTAGCTCTGGAACTAACCTTGTTGCAAACCTTTGCACTTTCTCTAATTTCTTGACGTGCTTGACCAGGTGTGGGTTCCAAACGAGATCGACTACTAGTCATAACTTTCTTAAACTGAATGCTGGTGGTTTCGTTTCGATTGACAATTTTGTGCACAGAGCCTAATAATTTGGATTTTTATAAGTGCTCTCGCAAGAGTTGAATGCAGATTTGAGCCTAGTTGCACTTGATCCAGTGTCAGGTAACGTCCTCTCTCTCGCAGGGTTGCAGCAAACGAAAGCAAATGCATAGACGAAATAGTGAAACTACTGTGAATGGAAAGGTTAAATACATGTGTAGATTTATGACATTGTAAACAACTCATTACTATTGTTCTTTAGTCAATTTGCAAATAGTCCATTATCAATATAATTTGCTTAGTTAACAAAATGTTGGGGACCAATCCATTACGCGCCTCTGCAATCTGTTAACTATAGTTTACAGGATAGGTAAGGGGTGTATTATAAAAACTATCAAACTAATACAGGAAGAACTGAAGTTAGTGGAGAGAAACATTTATTTTGACAAGTAGGATTGAGTGCATTATTTTAATGGAGTCAATTTTTCAATAAAGGTGAGCACTCAACCATTGTATTTGCATTAATCATCACAATAATAGGATTTTTTTTTATGCTCAGACAAACATTATTATTATATTATTCTAAAGGTAAGTTTATCTTACCAAATACACAATCTTTTATGATGTCCATACCTGACTTCTCACACGGCCTTGTTTCCACTTTCAGATTAGAAAAGATGAACAAACCGGATTTCTGATGGAAAAGTCGAATATATTAGCTAAAGACTAGTGAAGCTACATGATAATATTGCCTATTCATACTAAGATATTTGTATCATAGATATTACAAAGTATTTGAGTCACTGATATTTCCTCACAGCGGAAAAGGAGACACTTAGCCACACATTGTACTGTAATACTTACATCAAACATCTTGAGCGCGTCCACATAGTTGGTGTAGTATTCAGCTGAAGATTCTGAATTTATAAATTGTTTTAAAACAAATAATTAAATAAATAATTAAGTCATTTATGTTGCATTTATATAAACTATGTCAGTTATTAAATATTCATCTTAATGTATGTTGATTACCTGATAACACAAGAAACATGAAAATATTCAACTAATACTATAACAAATTGCAGTGTGATTTGTGTGTGTGTGTGTGTGTGTGTGTGTGTGTGTGTGTGTGTGTGTGTGTGTGTGTGTGTGTGTGTGTGTGTGTGTTAGTTAGTTACCATTTTGTCCTAGGCACATGCCGATTAGACACTAGGCCTGTTGTATGTGTGTGTGTAAGGAAACACTTCGAAATGTTTCCGCCCCGCCGGGAACCGAACCCGGGCCCTCCGTCTGTGTGTGTGTGTGTGTGTCTGTCTGTGTGTGTGTGTGTTTATGTGTGTGTGTCTGTGTGTGTGTGTCTGTCTGTCTGTCTGTGTACTCACCTATTTACTCACCGTGTGTGTGTGTGTGTGTGTGTGTGTGTGTGTGTGTGTGCTTTGTGTGTGTTTATGTGCTTTGTGTGTGTGTGTGTGTGTGTGTGTGTGCTTTGTGTGTGTGTGTGTGTTTGTGCTTTGTGTGTGTGTGTGTGTGTGTGTGTGTGTTTGTGCGTGTGTGTGTGTGTTTGTGCTTTGTGTGTGTGTGTGTGTGTGTGTGTGTGTGCTTTGTATGTGTGTGTGTGCTTTGTATGTGTGTGTGTGCTTTGTATGTGTGTGTGTGCGCGCACTGCGTCTGCGTCTGGTTGTTTGATCGTTTGTATGCATAAATGTGCGACAATGTGATAATTTGAGATAGAACAAAATGAATCGTAAATATTGTACCTTCCCTGGAACCCAGCTGGTTCCTGCAGTAGTTGTAATCGTCAACCTGAGCGCGGCTCCAGATGCTTATCTGGTAGTATTGAATATGGCTAAACAGAGCCTCGATGGAGAAGGGATCACTTTGCTGGTTCAATAGCTCAACACTCTTGTCCACCACACCTGCGCAATAACACTTTTCTTTCCAAAAACTCAACACCAATTGTTGTATTATATAGAACAAAATAATGAGTAATTACAAACATAAAAATGAATATAGTTGTGGATTCCTACCCCCTCCTTCCATCCGCCACTGATTTATACACCCTCTTGGTTAACATATTATGTTCCATCCTTTATAAGTGTCCAAACTATCTCAACATCTCTGTTCTTTTAATTATATATTTCATACCATCATATCACCTTTTAATTTATATGTTTTTTATACTTTGTATTATAGTCAAACCTTATACTGATCACAAACAACAAGTCCAGTGCCTGCAACTTCTTACTCGTGGTAATCCTTAATTAAAGACTGCGTCCCAACCATACAACATTGCTGGCACCGCTATTGTGTGTTTCTCTTTTTGCCTCTATTGTTAAACTTCGTTCTTTTACAGACGTACTTATTTTTACACTCGTCTTTATGATTCACCTCGTTTTTCATACATTAATCCGCCAACACATCCACTCCAAAATATTTACAAACATTTACTTCCTCCATGCTCCTCATTCCAATATGATTTCCTATCCTTTACTGCCTAGACTGTTTCTAACTCTCATTCCTTAGCTCTTCTCTGTTCACCTTCAACTTCCTTCTTTATACACCCTCCCAGGCTACTCCAGTAATCTCTGTATTTTTTCCTCCACAATCTTCTAAAAGCACTGTGTCATCAGCAAAGAGCAACTGTTTAAATTCTCTTTATAAAAGTTAGCATAAGGCCTACTTTTAGTAGAAATTAATCCTCTTCTCTCTTACCTTAACCTAGCCTCACTCTTATTGAAACTCCTTTACAGCTTTTAGTAACCCATCCAAACACACACACACACACACACACACACACACACACACAACACACACACACACACACACACACACACACACCTGTTCAAACACGTCAGGAAATTAGAAAAAGTGCAAAGGTTTGCAACAAGACTAGTCCCAGAACCTGACAACACTAGAGGACAGGAGAAATAGGGGAAACATGATAACGACATATAAAATACCGAGAGGAATTCACAAGGTAGATAGGGACACAGGAACAAGGGGCCACAACTGAAGTGAAATAATTTGGAAGTGAAATAATTTGGAATGACGTAGTGAAGGCAAGTTCCATACATAGATTTAAGAAGAGGTATGAGAAGGCTCTAGCAGCGGGGAGAGTGACCTAGTAGCGGCTAGCGAAGAGGCGGGGCCAGAAGCCGTGACTCAACCCCTGCAACCACAACTAGGTGAGTACACGCACACACGCTCTCACACACACACACACACACACACACAAACACACACACAGGCCAACATACACACAGACCAACATACACCCACACCAACATACACCTACACCCTGCAACCACAATTAGGTGAGTACACCAACATACACACAAACCAACATACACACACACAACATACACACACACCAACATACACATACACACACACACACACACACACACCAACACACACACACACCAACATACACCTACACCCTGCAACCACAGTTAGGTGAGTACACCAACATACACACAAACCAACATACACACACACACCAACATACACATACACACACACACCAACATACACATACACACACACACCAACATACACACACACACAGGCCAGGAGCTATGAATCGACCCCTGCAACCACAATTAGTTGAGTAAATTCTCGTACAACAGGCCAAGTGTCTGATCAACAAGTACCTATGACAAAATAGTAACTAACACAGTAAAGAGAGAGAGAGAAGAGAAGAGAGAGAGAGAGAGAAATTTAAGCATTTAATGTTTATCAAGACAATCAGGAAGTTCATTTTTTACCCAGAATGGGCATTAGTTTCTGGATAATTCTACCTTCAAATAAATGATAGATCTTACCAAGACTACAGATGGACTTGGGAGCTGATGTAAGTTTTAATACGGCCTTTTGCTTTGGCTGCGCTTTCTGCTCAGACCAGCTGATGTTCACTGCATTCAAGAGACATTTGTCCACCTCCAAATTCTTTGTGTCTGCCACGACCTCTCCATCGTCACGTGTATACCATATTAGTACCTGTAACAACGTTGTTCTATTATATCTCCGCCTATAATTCTGTTTATAGAACGTACTGCTACAACTCAGTAGTAGTAAAGCATTCTAGTGTTGTAGATGGTGAACTGTAGTTGTAATGGTGTGAGGTCTTTAAAACAGTTTTGACAACATCTGGAATACTGATAATACACAAATTTCAAGTCTGCTTTCATCTTTTGATAATTTAAAATGTGTTCTTAATGTGACTTTTTAAATTTGGCTATGATGCTGTTATGTAAGAAGATACAGCAAAATAATATGACAACTTACCCTGGCATGAGGAGAGGCTGTGGGAGGAAGGCTGAGGGGAATGTGTACGACGCCTGTTGTTGTGTGGAGGGGTAGTGGAGGGCGAGAATCTAGTACATGTTCCTCGTTGATAGGAAGCTCACTGCCAACCAGCTCGTACTCCTTGGTGCTAGAGTACTTGATCTCTTTACGTGCCACGATCTGCAAAATTAATTATTTTTCTTTCCATTTATGGTGCTTCATGGACTGTTAGATGATGACTAAATGAATAGAAGAGGGGTGGCATTATTATTTATTCCATTTTTCAAGTAAATTTGTCAGGTCTCACTACGACTACTACCTATTACACTGCCATTATTTTATAGTTTTCCATTACTACTACTTGTGCTAGCTTATTTCTACGTCTACCACTGCTGGACTTGTACTATCAGTTTGAATGTTGTTGTATTGTCATATGTTACATGGTCGAGTCTAAAGTTTGCCAGCGTAGCGTAGTACGAGTTTCTCCTCACTTCATATTTCTGATCTTCAGGTGAAAATTTATTGCCTATGACTAGACGCTGTCTTTATTTAGGCTTTCTAAATTTTATACCATAATCTATATTTTTCGTGTGGCCTGTTATAGCTTTCATTGCATATCATTTATCCGCAATAAATACCATCATCTATTTATTCATTCATTTTGATAAATTTATGTAGTTTTCTTACAGACCTATTTTTTTTTGCTTATTTTCCCCAGGATTTGTTTGCATCATGCAACAAACAAGTTTATAGAATTTTTAATCCTTATTCCTTCTTTTGTGGTTTTTCGAATAATTCGTCTATTATAACATTAATTTATATTATCAGGACTTTGCTGTTGGATAGTGGACAGGCTTTTGCTTTTCAAGTGTACTATGAACTCTCCACTTGTATCTTCTCATGCATTACTGTATAACAATGACACAAGTACAAAACTGTAGTGTAACACGTTTTCATTGTTCCCTTGTTTGAATGTGGAAACCATAAACCAGCGTTACTAATTCTCGTACAGCGCTCCCACCTCTCAATTCACTTCACACAGTGATCTTACTGTCCTGGCCACTCACTTGACTACGCTTATATAATTCTGCTTGCTGTTCACTTACTACATGACACGTGTAGCAGATAAGAGTTCACACACAACCACCCTTAATGACTCTTGTATAAGATTTTATGCACATAACCCAACCAACACTAGATTCTTCAGTGAAACACCATCTAATGGAATTATATATGTACACTTATTTAGAAAATTTAAAGTTGGAAATTATTAAGTGTTAAGGAACGGTAAATTAGAAAACTATACCCGTGAGTGTCCTTGCTGGGGACCTGTAAGTGTCCTTGTTGGGAACCTGCGAGTATCCTTGCTGGGGACCTGTAAGTGTCCTTGCTGGGAACCTATGGGTGTCCTTGCTGGGAACCTATGGGTGTCCTTGCTGGGAACCTGTGGGTGTCCTTACTGAGGACATGTGAGTATCCTTGCTAGGGACCTGTGTCCTTGATATGAGCCTATGAGTGTCCTTGATTGGAGCCTATGAGTGTCCTTGGCAATATACTGTAACAACTTCGTTTCCTCATCCGATGTCAACGTCCTCCATTTCCTGTGGTTATTCGGGGTTGAAAGCCCCTACATCATGTGTGTCCTCTTCCGTAAGCACTCTAGAGCAGCATACTGAAGATCCCACACATTTCGCAATCCTAGTCAGTAATTTTGTCGCCTTAATTACCGGTATTTTGTATTTCACATTGAATTTGCTTTTTATATACATAAATGTAAGATGTGGTTCCATCTTGCATTTGTCTACCATTCTTGTGGCTTTTACGAATGTCTGTAAATTTCTGGGTTGGCACTTTCTTATTTGTTCATGGTTCTCCAGTCCCTTTCACTTCCACTTTATTAGTACTGCATATTAATAGGGAAGAAGCACTAAACCCTTAGAGGGTTATACAGCGCCTGAAGATTAGACAGTAATCAAGTTTGATCTAAGGAAGGTGAGGATATCTCCAAGTCCTTTGATCAAGAGCTGTTCATTTGCATCAAGGGACTGCCTTTCAAAGAAGCACCTTCCATTAAACCATTATTGTTTGGCCTTGTTTTCGTTTTGGGAAAAAAACGATTTCATTTTCAAATACATTGCAGAACTAATAAATATTTATGATGTTAATCTCTTAAATTATTATTATTAATATTATCTTATATTTATAGAGAAAGGATTAACCTACAGGGGGCATTCAGCGACTGGGGAATGGGAGACATTCAGATCTGATTATAGGGAGAATAGCTCCACTTCCACAGATCAAAGTCTTTAACCCGTATCAAGGTAACTCCACTGTAAAGGGTAAAAACATTAAAAACAGGGAGGTTGCAGGAGAAATGCTTTAGAATACGGGAAGGTAGACGAGGGTAGTGGCTCACCTGGACCGTAATTGCCACCTTGGTCTGGCCAGCAGACGAGAAGAGTACAGGTAGGCGGTGCTCGTAGGATACTCCCGGGTTACACTTGAGGCGACCCTCCGGAGCGTGGATCAGCAAGGAAGAGTTGGACGAGAGTAGTAGTGCTCAATGGTGTTGGTGAAGGTGGTACTTTCCATGATGGCGCGGAGGCTGCCCGCCTTCATCTGTTGCCGCAACACAAATACATCAAATTTCTAACACACATGAATATGTATAAAAGAAAAACCTACTGTTGTAAGTGGGGACGTAAGCATACTTCCTTACAAATGTTGCCCACAGTAACTAAATACACACACACAGGACAGGAGGGTTAGGGAAGACATGATAACGACTTACAAAATACTGCGTGGAATAGACAAGGTGGATAGAGACGGGATGTTCCAGAGAGGGGACACATAAACAAGGGTCACAATTGAAGATGAAGACTCAGATGAGTCAAAGGGATATTAGGAAGTATTTCTTCAGCCATACAGTAGTCAGGAAGTGGAATAGTCTAGCAAGTGATGTAGTGGAGGCAGAAACCATACATAGCTTTAAGACGAGGTATGATAAAAGCTCATGGAGCAGGAGAGAGGACCCAGTAGCGATCAGTGAAGAGGCGGGGCCAGGAGGTGAGTCTCGACCCCTGTAACCACAATTAGGTGAGTACACACACACAGCAGAGACGCTGTGTGTGCACTAACCACAATCTTCAACGATGGCATCCTTGAAACTGGGTAACTACCTGAAGTATGGAAGACGGCAAATGCAATTACCATTTTTAAGAAAGGAGACAGAAACGAGGCACTAAACTATAGACCAGTGTCACTGACGTGTATAGTATGCAAAGTCATGGAGAAGATTATTAGGAGGAGAATAGTGGAGCACCTGGAACAGAACAAGATTATAAACGACAACCAGCACGGATTCATGGAAGGCAAATCCTGTCACAAACCTTCTGAGTTTTATGAGAAAGTAACAGAAGTAAGACACGAGAGAGAGAGGGGTGGTTGATTGCATTTTCTTGACTGCAAGAAGGCCTTTGACACAGTTCCTCACAAGAGATTAGTGCAGAAGCTAGAGGATCAGGCGCGTTTAACAGGAAGGGCACTGCAATGGGTCAGAAAATACCTGACAGGGAGGCAACGAGTCATGGTACGTGATGAGGTATCACAGTGGGCACCGGTGACGAGCGGGGTCCCACAGGGGTCAGTCCTAGGACCAGTGCTATTCTTGGTATATGTGAATTACATGATGGACGGGATAGACTCAGAAATGTCCCTGTTCGCAGATGATGTGAAGTTAATGAGGAGAATTAAATCAGATGAGGATCAGGCAGGACTTCAAAGAGACCTGGACAGGCTGGACACCTGGTCCAGCAACTGGCTTCTCGAATTTAACCCCGACAAATGCAAAGTCATGAAGATCGG
>WNWK01007634.1:87500-92055 GCA_009830355.1 Cherax destructor | reverse complement strand
TGTTGTGTTTGTTTTTGGTTTTTGTGTGTTTTTGGTTGGTGGGGTGTTTGTGTGTGTGTGTGTTTTGTGTGTTGTGTGTTTGGTGTGTTGTGTGTGTGTTTGTGTGTGTTTGTGTGTTTTGTGTGTTGTGTGTGTTGTTGTGGGTTTGTGTTGTGTGTGTTTTGTGTGTTGTGTGTGTTGTGTGTTTGTGTGTGTTTGGTTGTTGTGTGTGTTGTGTGTGTTTTTTTGTGTGTTTGTGTGTTGTTGTGTTGTGTGTGTGTGTGTTGTGTGTTTTTGGTGTGTTGTGTGTGTTGGTGTGTTGTGTGTTTTTGTTGTGTTGTGTGTGTGTTGTGTGTGTGTGTGTGTGTGTTGTGTGTGTTGTGTGTGTTGTGTGTGTTGTGTGTGTGTTGTGTGTGTGTTGTGTGTGTTGTGTGTGTGTGTGTGTGTGTGTGTTGTTGTGTGTGTGTGTGTGTGACAGAACAGCCAGGTTTGAAACACGGAGTAAAAGGAAGCTCAGTTGGGTCATGTGATAACCCCCGCGTCAGGAGACACTTGTCCTGTTTCCTGACGAACCTCATCTAACCTGACGAGGAAGCTGTGTGGGCGTGACCTTCATGTTTACGGTGGAGATATGGAACAATGGAAATACAAGGGACCCAATGGAAATACAAGAACCTCAATGGAAATACAAGAACCCCAATTCTTGTCGGTAACACCGTTACGATATTTTGTCGATGAACGCACCCTTCCTCAACACCATCAACGCTGCTCAGCTCTCCATCAACTCAGTCTTCACCATCAACGCTGCTCAGCTCTCCATCAACTCAGTCTTCACCATCAACGCTGCTCAGCTCTCCATCAACTCAGCTCTTTAAGCTCCCCTCTTTCTTTCCTGCAGGACTCTGGGAAGTGGCACTTTCTCCCTGTAGTGTCCAGATAACCCACCCACGGAAGTGCCCGGGCGTACTTTTACTGCCGCCATGACGCACATTATGACGCCGCCATGACGCACACCATGATGCCACCATGACGCACACCAGGAGAGTAGTAGTTACTACCATATTCACTACGTCATCATGTCTACCATAGTCACTACGTCATCATGTCTACCATAGTCATTACGTCATCATATCTACCATAGTCACTACGTCATCATGTCTACCATAGCCACTACGTCATCAAGATGACCACCATAGCCACTACGTCATCAACATGACCACCATAGCCACTACGTCATCAACATGACCACCATAGCCATTATGTCATCATGTCTACCATAGCCACTACGTCATCAACATGACCATCATAGCCACTACGTCATCAACATGACCACCATAGCCTTTGTGTCTGTTTTTATCCATCTCACCAAGAACTGACCTTCTGTTCATCCACTATCTTCAGAAGCTGGCGCCTGCAACATCCAGTGTGGACACTGCGACAGAAGACACATGGGACAAACTGGGGGGCCAACCTGCCGACCGCGCTGAAGGAACGCAAATCCCCGCCTAGCAGAAGTGACCCAACCAATGGCTGTGTACCCCAGAGGAAATTGCGAAAACCATCCCAAACTTAACTTCACTCTACCTGTGTGTACTCACCTATTTGTGGTTGTAGGGGTCGAGACTCAGCTCCTGGTGTGCATAGGAGCGTGTGTGTGCGTGTTGGTGTATGTATACATGCATTTGATGTGCGTGTCAGTATCCGTGTGTCGTCCACGCACATCCAGTCTTGATTATATCAGGTAAGTGTCCAGGTAGGTGTTGAGACTATCACCACCCTCCATCACTACCCTCCATCACTACCTTCCATCACTACCCTCCATCACTACCTTCCATCACTACCCTCCATCACTACCTTCCATCACTACCCTCCATCACCACCTCCATCACAACCTTCCATCACTACCACCCATCACTACCTTCCATCACTACCTTCCATCACTACCCTCCATCACAACCCTCCATCACTACCTTCCATCACTACCTCCATCACTACCTTCCATCACTACCCTCCATCACCACCCTCCATCACTACCTTCCATCACTACCCTCCATCACTACCTTCCATCACTACCCTCCATCACTACCTTCCATCACCACCCTCCATCACCACCCTCCATCACTACCTTCCATCACCACCCTCCATCACTACCTTCCATCACTACCCTCCATCACTACCCTCCATCACCACCCTCCATCACCACCCTCCATCACTACCTTCCATCACCACCCTCCATCACTACCTTCCATCACTACCCTCCATCACTACCTTCCATCACCACCCTCCATCACCACCCTCCATCACTACCTTCCATCACTACCCTCCATCACTACCTTCCATCACTACCCTCCATCACTACCCTCCATCACCACCCTCCATCACTACCTTCCATCACTACCCTCCATCACCACCCTCCATCACTACCTTCCATCACTACCCTCCATCACTACCTTCCATCACTACCCTCCATCACCACCCTCCATCACAACCTTCCATCACTACCCTCCATCACCACCCTCCATCACCACCCTCCATCACTACCTTCCATCACTACCCTCCATCACTACCTTCCATCACTACCCTCCATCACTACCTTCCATCACTACCCTCCATCACCACCCTCCATCACTACCTTCCATCACTACCCTCCATCACTACCCTCCATCACTACCCTCCATCACTACCTTCCATCACCACCCTCCATCACCACCCTCCATCACTACACCCTCCATCACCACACTCCATCATTACACCCTCCATCACCACACTCCACTACCCTCCATCACTACCCTCCATCACCACCCTCCATCACCACCCTCCATCACCACCCTCCATCACCACCCTCCATCACCACCCTCCATCACCACCCTCCATCACCACACCCCATCACTACACCCTCCATCACCACACTCCATCATTACACCCTCCATCACCACACTCCATCACTACCCTCCATCACCACCCTCCATCACCACCCTCCATCACCACACTCCATCACCACCCTCCATCACCACCCTCCACACCACCCTCCATCACCACCCTCCATCACCACCCTCCATCACCACCCTCCATCACCACACTCCATCACTACACCCTCCATCACCACACTCCATCACTACACCCTCAATCACTACACCCTCCATCACCACCCTCCATCACCACCCACAAAGGTCCTAGACCAAGGTGTCAGACCAAGGACCCAGGATTGAAATTTAGTCATTAGATGTTCTAAGGTATATGTATGTATGTATGTATGTTGATTTAATAAACATTACCGCAGTAGTAGTAGTGGTGGTGGTGGTAGTGGTGGTGGTGGTTGTAGTGGTGGTGGTGGTGGTGGTGTTGGTGGTAGTTGGTAATGGTGGTAGCAGATCAGAGTACTCTGGTATCAGATTACTCTTCCTTGACACCCTCCCTCCTTCCCTTCCCCCCATTCATGGAAATTAGGTTCCAACCCCCTCCATACTACCTTGCTAATTATGCTCAGGTAACTAGCACATTCTCTCAGGTAATTTAACACCAAGTGACCTGCCTCTGAGAGGTCACGACCCAGGTCAAGCAGGTGAGGGAGGGGAGGTGGTAGGGGAGAGACGAGGAGGGGGGTCTCCGGGAGGCTGAGGTGGCAGATTACCAGAGGCTGAGGTGGCAGATTACCAGAGGCTGAGGTGGCAGATTATCAGAGGCTGAGGTGGCAGATTACCAGAGGCTGAGGTGGCAGATTACCAGAGGCTGAGGTGGCAGATTACCAGAGGCTGAGGTGGCAGATTACCAGAGGCTGAGGTGGCAGATTACCAGAGGCTGAGGTGGCAGATTACCAGAGGCTGAGGTGGCAGATTACCAGAGGCTGAGGGAGGCACAAGGTTAGCAAGATACATAACTGACCCTGGGAGACAGAAACATTTAGTGATGTTTCATTTAATTTTGATCATTGACTAGTTACACTAACACACGAAGGTGAGGGAGCCAGTGTATATGTGTAGGAGAGGAGGGCAGTGACGGGACACTGAGAGGAAGAACGAAGGAAGTGAAGCCTTGGTAGAGGTTGTGGAGGAAACTACCTCCGAGTCGTCTAGCAGCTCAGAGAGGCAGCGGCCCCTTCAGCTGGGATCTGAAAACTCTCTCTGTCGCCAGCACAGAGAGGTCAGAAGGGGTCAAGAGAGCCTCTAGCTTTCCATTAGTGGGATGGGGAGGACCACATCTCTTGCAAACATTGCAATCTAGCTAAGCAGTTTTAAGTTAGAGCGAGATTACGTGTAGATAGAACATAGTCATCAACACGTTCCAGCAGAGCAAAGGGCGACAATACTTTCTTCGTCACTTACTATGTTTAGTTAGCTAGTAAGTCTCATTTAACATGAAATGCGCCAGGACAAGTGAAATCAATTCCACGACACAATCACATAGTGTTAGCTGGCACCCATGTTTTTCAGACATTATGTCAGTATTATTTTGCTAATATAAGGGGCCTTGTGGCATGCTAAGAGTATGTTACATTTTATTCAGAGTATTCACACTCCCATACAGGCTGCCTCCCAACCAGTGAACCGGGTGCTAAGGGTTTAATGATCAGTAGGGT
>WNWK01007634.1:75000-82500 GCA_009830355.1 Cherax destructor | reverse complement strand
CAGGTGTTACTGACAGGTGCACCAGACAGGTGTTACTGACAGGTACACCAGACAGGTGTTACTGACAGGTGCACCAGACAAGTGTTACTGACAGGTGCACCAGACAGGTGTTACTGACAGGTGCACCAGACAAGTGTTACTGACAGGTGCACCAGACAAGTGTTACTGACAGGTGCACCAGACAGGTGTTACTGACAGGTCACCAGACAGGTGTTACTGACAGGTGCACCAGACAAGTGTTACTGCCAGGTGCACCAGACAGGTGTTACTGACAGGTACACCAGACAGGTGTTACTGACAGGTGCACCAGACAGGTGTTACTGACAGGTACACCAGACAGGTGTTACTGACAGGTGCACCAGACAAGTGTTACTGACAGGTACACCAGACAGGTGTTACTGACAGGTACACCAGACAGGTGTTACTGACAGGTACACCAGACAAGTGTTACTGACAGGTGCACCAGACAGGTGTTACTGACAGGTACACCAGACAGGTGTTACTGACAGGTGCACCAGACAAGTGTTACTGACAGGTGCACCAGACAAGTGTTACTGACAGGTGCACCAGACAAGTGTTACTGACAGGTGCACCAGACAAGTGTTACTGACAGGTGCACCAGACAAGTGTTACTGACAGGTGCACCAGACAGGTGTTACTGACAGGTGCACCAGACAAGTGTTACTGACAGGTACACCAGACAAGTGTTACTGACAGGTGCACCAGACAAGTGTTACTGACAGGTGCACCAGACAGGTGTTACTGACAGGTGCACCAGACAAGTGTTACTGACAGGTACACCAGACAGGTGTTACTGACAGGTGCACCAGACAAGTGTTACTGACAGGTGCACCAGACAGGTGTTACTGACAGGTGCACCAGACAAGTGTTACTGACAGGTGCACCAGACAAGTGTTACTGACAGGTGCACCAGACAAGTGTTACTGACAGGTACACCAGACAAGTGTTACTGACAGGTACACCAGACAGGTGTTACTGACAGGTGCACCAGACAGGTGTTACTGACAGGTGCACCAGACAAGTGTTACTGACAGGTGCACCAGACAGGTGTTACTGACAGGTGCACCAGACAGGTATTACTGACAGGTGCACCAGACAGGTGTTACTGACAGGTGCACCAGACAAGTGTTACTGACAGGTACACCAGACAAGTGTTACTGACAGGTGCACCAGACAGGTATTACTGACAGGTGCACCAGACAGGTGTTGCTGGCAGGTGCACCAGACAGGTGTTACTGACAGGTGCACCAGACAGGTATTACTGACAGGTGCACCAGACAGGTGTTGCTGGCAGGTGCACCAGACAGGTGTTACTGACAGGTGCACCAGACAGGTATTACTGACAGGTGCACCAGACAGGTGTTACTGACAGGTGCACCAGACAGGTATTACTGACAGGTGCACCAGACAAGTGTTACTGACAGGTGCACCAGACAGGTGTTACTGACAGGAGCAACAGACAGGTGTTACTGACAGTTGCAACAGACAGATGTTACTGACAGGTGCACCAGGCAGGTGTTGCTGACAATTGCACCAGGCAGGTGTTTCTGACATGCAATAGACAAGTGTTTCTGACAGGTGTACCACCCAGGTATTTCTGACAGGTGTACCAGACAGGTGTTGCTGACAGGTGCACCAGAAGGTGTTCCTGACATGCAATAGACAGGTGTTCCTGACAGGTGTTCCTGACAGGTGTACCTGACAGGTGTTGCAGAAAAATGCATCAAACAGGTGTTGCAGACACTTGCACCAGACAAGTGTTCCTGACAGGTGTACCAGACGGATGTTGCAGACACGTGCACCAGACAGGTGTTCATGACAGGTGTGCCAGACAGGTGTTGCAGACAGATGCACCAGACAGGTGCAGCCATCAGCTCCCTGCCTGTGACTGTAATCTTATTTTCACTATCACTTAAAAACCATTTTCCTGAATTTCATCTTAGCCACTCAGGTGCACGACAGTCACTGGGTGCCAGGATGGGTGCACCATCCTGGCACAGGGGGGAAGGAGGGGTGGCTAGCTAGGTGCTGGGGCATTCTGATTTTTCTGAGGGTGGGTGGCCAGCCTGGTTGAGGTTCCTTACTTTTAGGACAACTTCTGCTTGTCACACCCTCTCATGCCTCTGGCTGGTTGGGAATACTGCAGTTGTGTACAGGATAGTTGATTATGATTCTGGGAATCTATGTTGGATATCAGTCTCCATCAAAAACTCTCCATCAAACACTCTCCATCAAACACTCTCCATCAAACACTCTCCATCAAGCACTCTCCATCAAACACTCTCCATCAAGCACTCTCCATCAAACACTCTTCATCAAACAATCATCAAACACTCTCCATCAAACACTCTCCATCAAACACTCTCCATCAAACACTCTCCATCAAGCACTCTCCATCAAACACTCTTCATCAAACAATCATCAAACACTCTCCATCAAGCACTCTCCATCAAACACTCTTCATCAAACATTCATCAAACACTCTCCATCAAACACTCTCCATCAAACACTCTCCATCAAACACTCTCCATCAAACACTCTTCATCAAACACTCATCAAACACTCTCCATCAAACACTCTCCATCAAACACTCTCCATCAAGCACTCTCCACCACCACGAGAAAAATGAGATGGATAATGAGAACCTTTAAAATTAGGGTTGTCAATCCAGTGATGATTCTCTTTAAGTCACTTGTTCTCTCTAGGCTGGAATATTGTTGTATATTGGAAGCCACTTTCAAGACACGTGATAGTGAAGATCCGGAGAATATATAGAGAACTTTCACTGCACATATAAGTACAGTTAACCACCTTAATTACTGGGAACATTTGAAGTCCCTTGTCCTGTACTCCTTGGAATACAGGCGAGAAGGATATATTATAATTTATACCTGGAAAATCCTACCTACCTGGAGTCTACCTGGAGGGTATTGAGGGGGTTAATGCCACCACGGCCCGGTCCTTGACCAGGCCTTGTGGTGGGTCAGGGTCTGGTCAACCAGGCTGTTACTGGTGGCCGCACGTAGCCCAGTGTACAAACCACAGTCCGGTTGATCGGGCACTGAGATTAGGTATCTGTCCAGCTCCCTCTTGAAGACAACCAGGGATCTTACAAGGGTTGGTCCCAAATCTGCACACGGAAATCACTCCTTAGGAAAGTAAAAGACTGGGCAGACTTCGCAACATACCTAGAACGAAGAGCAGGAGTTCCGTGAGTACGCTAAGAGACAACACAGTAAGTGTCAGAGGCCCAAGACTGTTCAACTGCCTTCCAGCATACATACAGGGGATTACTAATGGACCCCTGGCTGTTTTCAAGAAGGCGCTGGGCAGGCACCTTAAGTCAGTACCTGATCAGCCGGGCTATGGTTCCTACATTGGGTTACGTGCAGCCAGCAGTAACAGCCTGGTTGATCAGGCTGTGATCCACCGGGAGGCCTGGTCACAGATCGGGCAGCGGGGGCGTTGACCCCCGGACACCCTCTAGGTAGGTCACTCTCCATCATCTTCCTTATGTTTCTCTTTATTAGACTTATATTCCTTCCCACCATCTGTTCTCTTCCTCTTCCTCCTCCTTCTCTTCTTCCTCTTCCTCCTCCTCTTCCTCCTCCACTTTTCCTATCTCCCTGTGTGCTACCTTTAATCCCCACTAGCCTCCCTTCCCACTAGCCTCCCTTCCCACTAGCCTCCCCTTAGTCCCGTCCCCTTAAGTGGTCATGAATTACTAACGACAATCAATACGTCACGAACTCCAATGACAGCGACCTTTCCCTCCCTCCCTCCAACTCTCCCTCCCTCCATCTCTCCCTCCCTCCCTCCCTCCCTCCATCTCTCCCTCCCTCCAACTCTCCCTCCCTCCAACTCTCTCTCCCTCCAACTCTCCCTCCCTCCAACTCTCCCTCCCTCCAACTCTCTCTCCCTCCAACTCTCTCTCCCTCCAACTCTCCCTCCCTCCAACTCTCCCTCCCTCCAACTCTCCCTCCCTCCATCTCTCCCTCCCTCCCTCCATCTCTCCCTCCCTCCCTCCCTCCCTCCATCTCTCCTTCCCTCCATCTCTCCCTCCCTTACTCCATCTCACCCTCTTATCCTCCCTCCCTTACTCCATCTCACCCTCTGGTACGTGGCGAGGTGTCAAAGTGGGCGCCCGTGACGAGCGGGGTTCCACAAGGGTCAGTCCTGGGACCAGTGCTGTTTCTGGTATATGTGAACGACATGACGGAAGGGATAGACTCAGAAGTGTCCTTGTTTGCAGATGATGTGAAGTTAATGTGGAGAATACAAGCGGACGAGGATCAGGTAAGCCTACAAGGGGATCTGGACAGGGATACGTCCAACAACTGGCTCCTGGAGTTTAAACCCCAGCAAGTGCAGAGTCATGAATGGCAAAGAAGACCACAGACAGAGTACAGCCTAGGAGTTCAAAGGCTGCAGAACTCACTCAAGGAAAATGATCTTGAGGTGAGCATCATACCGAACACATCTCCTGAGGCACACACCAACCAAATAACTGCTGCAGCATATGGGTGCCTGGCAAACCTAAGAATAGCGTTTCGACACCTGAGTAAGAAATCATTCAAGACTGTACACCGTGTACGTCAGGCCCATACTGGAGTATGCAGCACCAATGTGGAACCAACACCTATTCAAACACGTCAAGAAATTAGAGAAAATGCAGAGGTTTGCAACAAGACTAGTCCCGGAGGTAAGGGGCATATCCTACGAGGAGAGGTTAAGGGAAATCAACCTGACGACACTGGAGGACAGGATGGATAGGGAGGACATGATAATGATATATAAAATACTGAGAGGAATTGACAAGGTGGACAGGGACAGAATGTTCCAGAGATGGGACACAGCAACAAGGGGACACAGTTGGAAGTTGAAGACTCAGATGAGTCACAGGGATATTAGGAAGTATTTCTTCAGTCATAGAGTTGTCAGGAAGTGGAACAATTTGGAGAGTGATGTAGTGGAGGCAGCATCCATACATAGCTTCAAGAAGAGGTATGATAAAGGTCTTGGAGAAGGGAGAGAGTGACCTAGTAGCTACCAGTGAAGAGGCGGGGCCAGGAGCTGTGAATCGACCCCTAAAACCACAAATAGGTGAGTACACACACACACACACACACACATGGCGTGACAGATGGGTTATAGAATTTTACACAATAATTCTCACGGACTGGAAACTATAAAAGATGAAACAAGACCTCACGAAAAATATAAATTCTGTTATAGAATATAGCAACCTGGGCCAGGCAGGACGCTATTTATAGTGTTGGATCCTTATAAATAGTGTTGGCATTTGTAGTGTTAGAACTCTTATAAAAGTGTTGGATACCTTACAAATAGTGTTGGATCCTTTACTGAAGTGTTAAATCCCTTATAAATAGTGTTGGCATTTGTAGTGTTAGATTCCTAATACATAGCTTTGGATCACCTATACATAGTGTTGGATCCCTTATAAACAGAGAGATATGCCGTGTAAAAAGTGCTGATCCCTGATAAGCAGTGTTTGAGCCCTTATAAACAATGTTGGATCCCTTATAAATAGTGTTGGATACGTTATAAGCAGTGTTGGATCACTTATATATATAGTGATGGATCCTTTATTAAAGTGTTAGATACCTTACGGTGTTACATCCCTTTAAACAGTGTTGGATCACTTACAAATAGTGCTGGATCACCTATAAATAGAGTTGGTTACCTAATAAACAGTCTTTGACCCCTTTTAACAGCATTGGATGTCTTTAAACAGTTCCATTTAAACAGTTCGATCTATTTCAACAATACTAGATCTCTTTAAACAGTGTTGGATCCCTTATTAACAGTGTTGGATTAATTTAACAGTGTTGGATCTCTTATAGTGTTGGATCCTTTATTAACAGTATTGAATCCATGTAAACAGTGTTAGATACCTTAAACAGCGTTGGATCCCTTATTAAAGTGTTGGATCCTTATTAAGAGTGTTGGATCTCTTATAGTGTTGAATCTCTTTAAACAGTGTTGGATCCCTTTACACAGAGTTAGATCCCTTTAAACAGTGTTGGATCCCTTTACACAGAGTTAGATCCCTTTAAACAGTGTTGGATCCTTATTAACAATGTAGGATCCAACATTATTTATAGAATTCTGACTTCTATTTCTTGTATAATGACCCGTGTGGGTTATTATACATGAGGCTCAAGACTTAATTTCTGGAGCGTCGAGGACGAGCTGACGCGAGTGTCAGCCTTTGATGTCTTTCTGTCAACAAGACTGACATGATACTTGTGACCTTCCTGACATGACCCTTGTGACCTTCCTGACATGACCCTTGTGACCTTCCTGACATGACCCTTGTGACCTTCCTGACATGACCCTTGTGACCTTCCTGACATGACCCTGTGACCTTCCTGACATGACCCTTGTGACCTTCCTGACATGACCCTTGTGACCTTCCTGACATGACCCTTGTGACCTTCCTGACATGACCCTTGTGACCTTCCTGACATGACCCTGTGACCTTCCTGACATGACCCTTGTGACCTTCCTGATATGACCCTTGTGACCTTCCTGACATGACCCTGGTGACCTTCCTGACATGACCCTGTGACCTTCCTGACATGACCCTTGTGACCTTCCTGACATGACCCTTGTGACCTTCCTGACATGACCCTTGTGACCTTCCTGACATGACCCTTGTGACCTTCCTGACATGACCCTTGTGACCTTCCTGACATGACCCTTGTGACCTTCCTGACATGACCCTCTGTGACCTTCCTGACATGACCCTTGTGACCTTCCTGACATGACCCTTGTGACCTTCCTGACATGACCCTTGTGACCTTCCTGACATGACCCTTGTGACCTTCCTGACATGACCCTGGTGACCTTCCTGACATGACCCTTGTGACCTTCCTGACATGACCCTTGTGACCTTCCTGACATGACCCTTGTGACCTTCCTGACATGACCCTTGTGACCTTCCTGACATGACCCTTGTGACCTTCCTGACATGACCCTCGTGAACTCACCAGCCTATGACGTCAAGGCGTCACCATGACGTCAGCATTTCATTCTGATCCTGACATATATATAGGGATGTATAATCATGAGGGGAGGAAGGAGGGGAGGAAGGAGTGAAGGAGGTGTACTCACCTAATTGTGGTTGCAGGTGTAGACTCAGCTCCTGTGTTTGTGTGTGTGTGTGTGTGTGTGTGTGTGTGTGTGTGATTATACATTATAGATACCATGTAACCTCCACAAAGCCGTATAAATGAAGGTTTGTGGAATCCAATCCTTATCTGTCACACCTGGATCCCACAGGTGTTTCTTCACGTGAGAGCACGTGGAACACGTGCAGGTGTGTTCCAGCAGGCTCCAGGGTGAAGCACAAGGCAGCAGCTGGGATCGTAGCTTCAGAATGTTGATGATTTTGGAATGTTAGAGGTAAGACCGCTCGGAGGAGACATGATCGCGACATGTAAGATACTCAGAGCA
>WNWK01007634.1:27500-70000 GCA_009830355.1 Cherax destructor | reverse complement strand
GGTTGCATCAAGGTTGTGGAGAAATTTTCTCCAACAAGGGGCAACGACCTCCCCTTTCAGTGGGGTGGTGATCCGTCTCAAGGGGGCTAAAACCCCCCTCTCTCTCTCTCTCTCTACTTTTCCACACTAGCAGGGCAGAGTGAGCTAAGAGGTCACGACCTCTACTCTTTTTTTCCATCAGCAGAGATGAGGCAAGCCCTTATGTTTTGCAACGGAGCTTAATTAAAGCATACCAGGACGTCGATATCTTAACATGTGCTCCCTACTCTGCATATTTAGACACTCTCCCTAATGAAATGTAGATCCAGAGCAGGTAAAATCAACACATGAGACGTGCATGTATCCATCAGAGTCTACACTCTTACAGGAGACTCTGCAACACATTATATTCACATGTTTGTCTAGGAAAGCTTCTATTTCTTAAGATTATTAAAAATTAATATAGCTAGGGGCATTATGCTTCACAACCTGTGCCTGAGACTCAAAGAATCCGCTCTTCTTGATTATGCTGAGTCGCCAAAACTGGCACCTAACGACTGTAGA
The DNA here is from genome assembly GCA_009830355.1 of Cherax destructor. Taxonomy (NCBI): domain Eukaryota; kingdom Metazoa; phylum Arthropoda; class Malacostraca; order Decapoda; family Parastacidae; genus Cherax; species Cherax destructor. Next base: position 69,457 of record WNWK01007634.1, on the reverse strand, counting down.
CGTTATATCAGCAGAAACCCGCCTGTAAATGGAGGTGCAAGAGGCTCCAGAGCCAGATTCCAGTTCTAATTCGACCAGTGATGTGGCAAAGTAACCAGCTGATGCGGCCGGGCCATTCTGCATTGAAACATAGAAACATTCGTGGCTGTATTCGTGAAAACCCGAGTCATGCATTGACATTCTCCAGGAAGAACTATGGAAGAGATAACAAATACGTAACTCTCTCCTATACACACAGGCGCCAGAAACTCTTCCTGCTTTGAATAATTACGGACATATTGTGAGTGCAACAAGCTCCGTGGGAGAACTATTCTCTGTGTCACTCATTTGTAAACTAACGGCGTAGGGAGAACTTTCTCCCTACTGTGGACATTATCCACAGATGTAGCTCACAAGTCGAACTTGTGGGCAAGTGATGGTCGTCAGGTGACGTTCGATGTGCCAAGTAGACAACAGAAGTGAAGACGTCCGACGTCATACCTTCAATGAAGTCATCAATACATGCGTTATATAATATGGTGAAGCTATACACACCCAGGTAATTCTTCATCAAAACACGCTCCACCATTTTGCCTCAGCAGATAGGTATGTAAGGAAGCCCATCCCCAACACACAGGTAAGGGACAACAAACTCACCAAGTATCACCTGTATATATGACGATCACATGTCAGGAGGACGTGATAATTATTGTAACCTGCTCTCTTAAAGTCCAGTCGGACATAGGTGACCAATCGAAGGAGGACCCCAGACCCGCCCCAGCTGGGGATCTGAGCTGTAACATACCCTTAACATGCCACACAGTCCAAGATTATTTTTTTAAAGCAGTTTGTGAGAGGACCAACTAGAGTTGTTAACCTGTGTGTCTTGCTTCTTGCTGACAAAGTGTATACAACTCACTCAATATGTTGTGGAATTATTTTATTTATCTTATTAAGTAAGTCAAGGTTCCTGATTTATGTGTGAGGGATTATTTATCCATAGACAAGACTGGGATTAACCTGACTGTGGATTAACCTGACTGGGGATTAACCTGACTGGGGATTAACCTGACTGGGGGTTAACCTATGCAGCAGTATAATTCAAAGTGGTGGTACTGACATGAATGGTGTTGCTACTGTTTAGACCACGTGTGGTGTCATGGCACCTGACCACGTGTGGTGTCATGGCACCTGACCACGGTGGTGTCATGGCACCTAACCACGTGTGCCACTCCCCTCTTCCTCCCACTCTTTAATTTCTTTCAATCCTCTCTTCCTCCCACTTCCCTCTTTCTTCCCAACCTCTCTTCCACTCCCTCTCTCTCACTCCCCTCTTTATTCCCCTCCTCTCTCTCTCCCCCACCCCCACTAAGTTCCCCCTCCACCGTGACGTCAAGGAGGGGTCACGGCATGAGTTTGAATAACTTATGTTGTGTCTCTGTCAAAGCTGTCACGGTACCGTGGAGGGTACAGCACCCCAGGAACACTGCCGTCACGGTACCGTGGAGGGTACAGCACTCCAGGTACACTGCCGTAACGGTACCGTAGAGGGTACAGCACCCCAGGTACACTGCCGTCACGGTACCGTAGAGGGTACAGCACCCCAGGTACACTGCCGTCACGGTACTGTGGAGGGTACAACAGGTACCGTGGAGGGTACAACAGGTACCGTTGAGGGTACAACAGGTAACGCGGAGGGTACAACAGGTACCGTGGAGGGTACAACAGGTACCGAGGAGGGTACAACAGGTACCGTGGAGGGTACAACAGGTACCGAGGAGGGTACAACAGGTACCGTGGTGGTGTTAAGACATATGTCTTAACACCACCACGTGTTACAAGTACATATGGAGAAGCAGGAGCACTGCAGTAGGGCTACTGGCCCATGCTAGGCAGGTCCAACTCACACCCACCCAAGGTTGGCCTAGACGCCTAGTGGGAACTCGTCTGTGTGAGATGAGGATGCTGTGTGCACCTCCTCTTCAACACTGAGGGACTGACCCCCTCATAACTACTATTTTAAGAGAGAGAGAGAGAGAGAGAGAGAGAGAGAGAGAGAGAGAGCACTGCCTAGTACAGTGTAAATGGTCTTCTCGGTGGAAAGAGGCAAATGTTGTCGCTGTTTACAAAAAGAAGAGCAGAGCAGAAATCAGCAACTACATACCAGTGTCACTCCTGTCAATCACTGGCAAGATTCTTGAGACAATAATCTCACAGCAGGTGACAGAGTTTTAAGACTACCACTGACTACTTTGTGACCGTCAATATCGCTTCAGGAAATAGATCAGCAGCAGAGTACTGCTGCTGATCTATTGTTAAACCTCTCCACTAAGTGGCACCAGTCACTGGATGAATCAAAAGTCATCTGTGTGGTGGCACTGGACATTGCTGGTGCTTTCGACCGAGTGTGGCATCAGGGCCTCTTGGCAAAACTGCAAGAACTGGGAATTGCAGGCTCTACACTGTCTCCTCAGTGATTACCTTCACGGTAGGTCTCTAAATGTAGTTCTCAATGGGACAGAGTCAGCAAGACATCCTGTTAGAGCAAGTGTTCCACAGGGAAGTATACTTGGGCCATTGTTATGGAATGTCAACTTCAGTGACCGTCTTCACATCATCCCAGAATCCCAAGCATATGCAGACGACTGTACTCTGACATTTACTAATCCAAGAGAGGAAATGCCAGCTGCTCTGAGCTACATCAATCACCGACTTACATCTATATCAGCCTGGGGTAAACGATGGCAGGCAATAATTGCTCCTGAGACAACACAAATGATGACTGTCTCTAGGCACCATGATGGTAATGCTGGAACAGTGGTAAGAATGATGGTCTAGGCACCATGATGGTATTACTGGAGCAGTGGTAAGAATGATGGTCTAGGCACCATGATGGTAATGCTGGAAAAGTGGTAAGGATGATCTAGACACCATGATCGTAATGCTGGAACAGTGGTAAGGATGGTCTAGGCACCATGATCGTAATGCTGGAGCAGTGGTAAGAATAAATGGGGACGAAGTTGATATCCTTGGGGTGAAATTTGACTCCAAACTGACCATGAAGAACCACGTTGTAAATCTTGCAAACAAGGCAGTAGAAGTTGCAAGAATCTGTATGAGACACAAGTACGCTCACACTTTGAGTATGCTCCACTTTCTTGGTTTGCCTGTCCCCCCCCCCTCTCATCTGCGACTGCTTGACAGAATAGAGAACAGAGCAAGACGACTCATCTCTCGCCTGGACCCATCCTGGATAGATCTGTCATTCCAGCAGAGCCTTCAACACAGGAGGGATGTGGGTGGTCTTACTGTTATGAACAAGACCAACATTGTCAAAGTACCACACTTGTCTCCACTTCGAGGACAGTGAGACGTGAGCTTCTATACCACAAGACGGGCAGCCAGCAGCAACTTCACTCTGACTGTAACCTTCATCTGAGATCATTTATTCCCAAGATGACTCGAGTCTGGAACATGTTCGTACAACATAATAATATCAACGAAATAAAGTCAGTTGATCAAATGAAATTGCTGGCCCCCAGATGGCTCACAGCTGCCCCCCAGATGGCTCCAACTTCATCCTGTTCCATACCTGTATGTCTCATAACAATAACAAGGCTTTTTAATGAGCTGATGCAAGTAACAACTCTTAGCTTGTAAATAAAGTTAGAAACTTAACCTAACCTTGTAAAACACTGAGAGAGGGAGAGAGAGAGAGAGAGAGAGAGAGAGAGAGAGAGAGAGAGAGAGAGAGAGAGAGAGAGAGAGAGAGAGAGAGAGAGAGAGAGAGAGAGAGAGAGAGAGAGACAGACAGACAGACAGACAGACAGACAGACACACAGACAAACAGACAGAGACAGAGACAGAGAGAAAGAGAGAGAGATAATGGGTTGAGAGACACCACACAAAGAGGGGAAAAGACAAAAAAATGGGCCCTGAAAGGTTGAGAAAGTGAAAGTGACATTGGGAGGGGGAGAGGGATGAGAGAGAGAGAGAGAGATATATATAGAGAGAGAGGGAGGAGAGGGGAGGTGAGAGGAGACAGGGACGTGTAGGAGTGGCACATGAGAGTTGAGGCTGGTGACAGAGACACCCAGGTGTTGTACATGTGTCTTATTCATCAATAAAGACACCCAGGTGTTGCACATGTGTCTTATTCATCAATAAAGACACCCAGGTGTTGCACATGTGTCTTATTCATCAATAAAGACACCGAGGTGTTGCACATGTGTCTTATTCATCAATAAAGACACCCAGGTGTTACACATGTGTCTTATTCATTAATAAAAACACCCAGGTGTTGCACATGTGTCTTATTCATCAATAAAGACACCCAGGTGTTGCACATGTGTCTTATTCATCAATAAAGACACCCAGGTGTTGCACATGTGTCTTATTCATTAATAAAGACACCCAGGTGTTGTACATGTGTCTTATTTATCAATAAAGACACCCAGGTGTTGCACATGTGTCTTATTCATCAATAAAGACACCCAGGTGTTGTACATGTGTCTTATTCATCAATAAAGACACCCAGGTGTTGAACATGTGTCTTATTCATCAATAAAGACACACATGTGTTGAACATGTGTCTTATTCATCAATAAAGACACCCAGGTGTTGCACATGTGTCTTATTCATCAATAAAGACACCCAGGTGTTGTACATGTGTCTTATTCATCAATAAAGACACCCAGGTGTTGCACATGTGTCTGACACATGGACATCATGTGTGAGACACATGGCCTTGACTCATTCCCAGCTCACTGCCTGAGGATCTTCTCAGATTTTGTCGAAATCTCTTTCGATTTCTGCTGACTCAAGCGTCTTACACACACACACACACACACACACACACACACACACACACATACACACACACACACACACATACACGATGCAGTGGAGGCAGGATCCATTCATAGCTTTAAGAAGAGGTATGCTAAAGCTCATGGCGCAGGGAGAGTGACCCAGTAGCGGCCAGTGAAGAGGCGGGGCCAGGAACTATGACTCGACCCCTTCAACCACAACTAGGTGAGTACACACAGACACAGGACTGAGTCACATGTATGTTTGCTGATGAGGTTAAACTAATGAGGAGAATACTGACTGATGAAGGCGAGAAAAGACTGCAAATAAATCAGGATAAATTGTAATGTTGGCCGGCTGCTTGAATTCAACCCCAGTAATTGTAAGGTTATCAAAATTTGGAGGGTAAGAAGACCAGACACGGAGTATAGACTCGGGGGACAGAGACTGTAGACCTCACTGACAGTGAAAGACCTGGGGGTCAACACAGTGACTGGTATATCAACACTCATAGTGAAGGATCTGGGGGTCAACATAGTGACTGGTATATCACCACTCATAGTGAAGGATCTGGGGGTCAACACAGTGACTGGTATATCAACACTCATAGTGAAGGATCTGGGGGTCAACACAGTGACTAGTATATCACCACTCATAGTGAAGGATCTGGGGGTCAACACAGTGACTAGTATATCACCACTCATAGTGAAGGATCTGGGGGTCAACATAGTGACTGGTATATCACCACTCACAGTGAAGGATCTGGGGGTCAACACAGTGACTAATATATCACCACTAACAGTGAAGGATCTGGGGGTCAACACAGTGACTGGTATATCACCACTAACAGTGAAGGATCTGGGGGTCAACACAGTGACTAGTATATCACCACTCACAGTGAAGGATCTGGGGGTCAACACAGTGACTAATATATCACCACTAACAGTGAAGGATCTGGGGGTCAACACAGTGACTAGTATATCAACAAAGGGTCACATCAACACAATAAACTCTGCAGTCAATGTTCTCCTGGTAAATCTAAAAGTCACCTTCAGGACTCTCAACAAAGAGTCTTTCCTGGGACTTTATACAAGATATGTCAGGAGCATCTTAGAGTACGCAGCACCAGTGTGGAACCCACACCTGAGACAACAAGACAACAGGTTAAGAAACTGGAGGAAGTGTAGAAGTACATAACAAGACTAGTCTCAGAGCTCCGAGGAGAGGTTAACGAAATTGAACCTAATGACATTGGAGAACAGAAGAACAGGAGAGACATGATAACAACATACAAAATACTTAATGGAACTGATATGGCAAACAGAGACATGCAGTTTGAGAGGCGGGAAACAGGTACTGAAGGGCACAGATGAAAGTTAAAGACACAGATGAGTCACTGGGATGTCAGGAAGTATTTCTTCAGCTTCTGGATGGTGAAGAAGTGGAGTGACCTCGGTGAGGAAGTGGTGGAGGCAGACTCCATACGTAGTTATAAGAGCAGGCACGACAGTGCCCACCAGGCTAGGAGCAAGTGAATCTTGCAAGCTGCAGGTTGAGAGGAAGGGCCAGGAGCTGTGACTCGACCCCTGCAACCAGATAAAGGTGAATTTCCCAACAACTAACACAATTCCCCACAACAAAGACAGTTCCCCACAACAAAGACAGTTCCCCACAACAAAGACAGTTCCCCCTCAACAAAGACAGTTCCCCACAACAAAGACAGTTCCCCACAACAAAGACAGTTCCCCTTCAACAAAGACAGTTCCTCAACAAAGACAGTTCCCCACAACAAAGACAGTTCCCCACAACAAAGACAGTTCCCTCAACAAAGACAGTTCCCACAACAAAGACAGTTCCCCACAACAAAGACAGTTCCCTCAACAAAGACAGTTCCCTCAACAAAGACAGTTCCCCTCAACAAAGACAGTTCCCCTCAACAAAGACAGTTCCCTCAACAAAGACAGTTCCCCTCAACAAAGACAGTTCCCACAACAAAGACAGTTCCCACAACAAAGACAGTTCCCCCTCAACAAAGACAGTTCCCCACAACAAAGACAGTTCCCCACAACAAAGACAGTTCCCCCTCAACAAAGACAGTTCCCCCTCAACAAAGACAGTTCCCCACAACAAAGACAGTTCCCCTCAACAAAGATAATTCCCACAACAAAGACAGTTCCCTCAACAAAGACAGTTCCCCACAACAAAGACAGTTCCCCTCAACAAAGACAGTTCCCCACAACAAAGACAGTTACCCACAACAAAGACAGTTCCCCTCAACAAAGACAGTTCCCCACAACAAAGACAGCTCCCTCAACAAAGACAGTTCCCCACAACAAAGACAGTTCCCTCAACAAAGACAGTTCCCCACAACAAAGACAGTTCCCCCAACAAAGTCAGTTCCCCACAACAAAGACAGTTCCCCACAACAAAGACAGTTCCCCACAACAAAGACAATTCCCACAACAAAGACAGTTCCCACAACAAAGACAGTTCCCACAACAAAGACAGTTCCCCTCAACAAAGACAGTTCCCCACAACAAAGACAGTTCCCTCAACAAAGACAGTTCCCCACAAAGACAGTTCCCCACAACAAAGACAGTTCCCCACAACAAAGACAGTTCCCCACAACAAAGACAATTCCCACAACAAAGACAGTTCCCCACAACAAAGACAGTTCCCACAACAAAGACAGTTCCCCCTCAACAAAGACAGTTCCCCACAACAAAGACAGTTCCCCTCAACAAAGACAGTTCCCCTACAACAAAGACAGTTCCCCACAACAAAGACAGTTCCCCACAACAAAGACAGTTCCCCCACAACAAAGACAGTTCCCCACAACAAAGACAGTTCCCCCTCAACAAAGACAGTTCCCCACAACAAAGACAGTTCCCCCTCAACAAAGACAGTTCCCCATCAACAAAGACAGTTCCCCACAACAAAGATAGTTCCCCACAACAAAGACAGTTCCCCACAACACAGTTCCTCCCCAACAAACACAGCTCCCTCATAACAAAGACAGTTCCCTCATAACAAGCACAGTTCCCTCATAACAAAGACAGTTCCCTCACAACAAAGTCAGTTCCCCAGACCAAAGACATTTCCCCACAACAAAGACAGTTCCCCCCACAACAAAGACAATTCCCCACAACAAAGACAGTTCCCACACCAAAGACATTTCCCCACAACAAAGACAGTTCCCACACCAAAGACAGTTCCCACAACAAAGACATTTCCCCACAACAAAGACAATTCCCTACAACAAAGACAGTTCCCACACCAAAGACATTTCCCCACAACAAAGACAATTCCCCACAACAAAGACAGTTCCCACAACAAAGACATTTCCCCACAACAAAGACAGTTCCCACACCAAAGACAGTTCCCACAACAAAGACATTTCCCCACAACAAAGACAATTCCCTACAACAAAGACAGTTCCCACACCAAAGACATTTCCCCACAACAAAGACAATTCCCCACAACAAAGACAGTTCCCACACCAAAGACATTTCCCCACAACAAAGACAGTTCCCACACCAAAGACAGTTCCCACAACAAAGACATTTCCCCACAACAAAGACAATTCCCCACAACAAAGACAGTTCCCACACCAAAGACATTTCCCCACAACAAAGACAATTCCCCACAACAAAGACAGTTCCCACACCAAAGACATTTCCCCACAACAAAGACAGTTTTCCACAACAAAGACAGTTCCCAACAACAAAGACATTTCCCCACAACAAAGACAGTTCCACCACAACAAAGACAGTTCCCCACGACAAATATAGTTCCCCCACTACAAAGACAGTTCCCATACAACAAAGACAGTTCCCCCTCAACAAAGACAGTTCCCCACAACAAAGACAGTTCCCCCACAGCACAATTACCCCACAGCACAGTTCTTCAATAACAAAGACAGTTCCCCCACAACAAAGACAATTCCCCACAACAAAGACAGTTCTCACACCAAAGACATTTCCCCACAACAAAAACAGTTCCCACACCAAAGACAGTTCCCACACCAAAGACAGTTCCCACAACAAAGACATTTCCCCACAACAAAGACAATTCCCCACAACAAAGACAGTTCCCACACCAAAGACAGTTCTCCACAACAAAGACATTTCCCCACAACAAAGACAGTTTCCCACAACAAAGACAGTTCCCCACAACAAAGACATTTCCCCACAACAAAGACAGTTCCCCACGACAAAGATAGTTCCCCCACAACAAAGACAGTTCCCCCACAACAAAGACAGTTCCCCCAAGACAAAGACAGTTCCCCCACTACAAAGACAGTTCCCCAACGACAAAGATAGTTCCAACACGACAAAGATAGTTCCCCCACAACAAAGACAGTTCCCCCACAACAAAGACAGTTCCCCCACAACAAAGACAGTTCCCCACAACAAAGACAGTTCCCCCACAACAAAGACAGTTCCCCACAACAAAGACAGTTCCCCACAACAAAGACAGTTCCCCACAACAAAGACAGTTCTCCACAACAAAGACAGTTCCCCCACAACAAATACAGTTCCCCCACAACAAAGACAGTTCTCCACAACAAAGACAGTTCCCCCACAACAAATACAGTTCCCCCACAACAAAGACAGTTCTCCACAACAAAGACAGTTGCCCCACAACAAAGACAGTTCCCCCACAACAAAGACAGTTCCCCCACAACAAAGACAGTTCCCCCACAACAAAGACAGTTCCCCCACAACAAAGACAGTTCTCCACAACAAAGACAGTTCCCCCACAACAAAGACAGTTCCCCCACGGTAATTAATACCAAGAGAGGATTCCCACCAGCAACTTGAGCCACAAAATCTATTTTTAAAGTATTGACTGACCAGGGTGCCAGACATACTAGTGCCAGGAAGTACATGGCCAGGGTGTGCATGTATTGACCAGTGCCACCACCTGTGTCAGTGCCACCACCTATTTCAGTGCCACCACATGTGTCAGTGCCACCACTTGTGTCAGTGCCACCACCTGTGTCATAGCCACCACCTGTGTCAGAGCCACCACCTGTGTCAGAGCCACCACATGTGTCATTGACACCACCTGTGTCAGTGCCACCACCTGTGTCAGTGCCACCACCTTTGTCAGTGCCACCACCTGTGTCAGTGCCACCACCTGTGTCAATGCCACCACATGTGTCACTGCCACCACCTGTGTCAGTGCCACCACCTGTGTCAATGCCACCACGTGTGTCAGTGCCACCACCTGTGTCAATGTTACCACCTGTGTCAGTGCCACCACCTGTATCAGTGCCAACACAACCTGTATCAGTGCCACTACCATCTGTATCAGTGCCACTACCACCTGTCTCAGTGCCACTACAACCTGTATCAGTGCCAACACCTATGTTATTACCACCACCGTAGCAGGAACAGTACCGTGACTAGAACAATACCGTGGCTGGAACAATACCGTGACTAGAACAATACCGTGGCTGGAACAATACCGTGACTAGAACAATACCGTGGCTAGAACAATACCGTGGCTGGAACAATACCGTGGCTAGAACAATACCGTGGCTGGAACAATACCGTGGCTCTAACAATACCTTGGCTGGAACAATACCGTGGCTAGAACAATACCGTGGCTAGAACAATACCGTGGCTAGAACAATACCGTGGCTGGAACAATACCTTGGCTGGAACAATACCGTGGCTAGAACAATACCGTGGCTGGAACAATACCGTGGCTAGAACAATACCGTGGCTAGAACTATACCGTGGCTAGAACAATACCGTGGCTAGAACAATACCGTGGCTAGAACAATACCGTGGCTTGAACAATACCGTGGCTGGAACAATACCGTGGCTAGAACAATACCGTGGCTAGAACAATACAGTGGCTAGAACAATACCTTGGCTGGAACAATACCGTGGCTAGAACAATACCGTGGCTGGAACAATACCGTGACTGGAACAATACAGTGGCTAGAACAATACCGTGGCTAGAACAATACCGTGGCTGGAACAATACCGTGGCTAGAACAATACCGTGGCTAGAACAATACCGTGGCTAGAACAATACCGTGGCTGGAACAATACCGTAGCTGGAACAATACCGTGGCTAGAACAATACCGTGGCTAGAACAATACCGTGGCTAGAACAATACCGTGGCTGGAACAATACCTTGGGTGGAACAATACCGTGGCTGGAACAATACCGTTGCTGGAACAATACTGTGGCTGGAACAATACCGTGGGTGGAACAATACCTTGGCTGGAACAATACCGTGGCTTGAACAATACCGTGGCTGGAACAATACCGTGGCTGGAACAATACCGTGGCTGGAACCATACCGTGGGTGGAACAATACCGTGGGTGGAACAATACCTTGGCTGGAACAATACCGTGGCTGGAACAATACCGTGGCTGGAACAATACCGTGGCTAGAACAATACCTTGGCTGGAACAATACCGTGGCTAGAACAATAACTTGGCTGGAACAATACCGTGGCTGGAACAATACCCTGACTGCAACAATTCACAACTGACCCACAATACCCTGACTGCAACAATTCACAACTGACCCACAATACCCTGACTGCAACAATTCACAACTGACCCACAATACCCTGACTGCAACAATTCACAACTGACCCACAATACCCTGACTGCAACAATTCACAACTGACCCACAATACCCTGACTGCAACAATTCACAACTGACCCACAATACCCTGACTGCAACAATTCACAACTGACCCACAATACCCTGACTGCAACAATTCACAACTGACCCACAATACCCTGACTGCAAGAATTCACAACTGACCCACAATACCCTGACTGCAACAATTCACAACTGACCCACAATACCATTACTGCAACAATTCACAACTGACCCACAAACTGGAAATGCAAATTCGTTATTATTATTATTATTATTATTATTATTATTATTATTATTATTATTATTATTATTATTATTATTATTATTGCTATTATTCTTAAATAGGCTGAATGACCAACACGGGTTTAGCGCTACATGAGCAGGTTATCTGGTAACATCACGCTGTCGACAACAGCCTGGCTGATCACACTGCAGATACACTACTTTCACGCTGATACGAGAGAGGCAGTCCAGGTGAGCAGGTGTTTACAGTCCAGGTGAGCAGGTGTTTACAGTCCAGGTGAGCAGGTGTTTACAGTCTAGGTGAACAGGTGTTTACACTCCAGGCCACCAGGTGTTTACACTCCAGGTGACCAGGTGTTTACACTCCAGGTGACCAGGTGTTTACATTTGATGACCTCAGCTCTGCAGGTGTTGTCTGTGTTGTTCCTTCTGACAAGAACAGCTGACTAGTAACATATATGTGAAAAATCTTGGGAATCTTCATTGATGGAACGTTTCGCTCGCTCAGGAAGAGTCTTCAGTCAAATGCAGAGGTGATTTTGAGGTGGTCAGTCCCTCAGTCTTGATAGAAGGTGGTCAGACCCTCAGTCTTGATAGCAGGTCGTCAGACCCTCAGTCTTGATAGCAGGTCGTCAGACCCTCAGTCTTGATAGTAGGTGGTCAGTCCCTCAGTCTTGATGGAATATCGTCAGAGCCTCAGTCTTGATAGCAGGTCGTCAGACCCTCAGTCTTGATAGTAGGTGGTCAGTCCCTCAGTCTTGATAGTAGGTCGTCAGAGCCTCAGTCTTTATAGCAGGTCGTCAGACCCTCAGTCTTGATAGTAGGTGGTCAGTCCCTCAGTCTTGATAGCAGGTCGTCAGACCCTCAGTCTTGATAGCAGGTCGTCAGACCCTCAGTCTTGATAGCAGGTCGTCAGACCCTCAGTCTTGATAGTAGGTGGTCAGTCCCTCAGTCTTGATAGCAGGTCGTCAGACCCTCAGTCTTGATAGCAGGTCGTCAGACCCTCAGTCTTGATAGTAGGTGGTCAGACCCTCAGTCTTGATAGCAGGTCGTCAGACCCTCAGTCTTGATGGAAGATCGTCAGACCCTCAGAGACAGTTTCTAAGGGACTGACCCTCTCTCACTCTGTCTCTCAAGAATCTCTTCAGTCACAAGACCACACACCTTACTAGTCTCTGTGAATTGATAAAATCCGTGGAGGGCGAAACGTCGTATAATAACGGACAAGACGTCACCGTGACCATGTCGGCGTGCGTGACGCGTTACGGTCCCGTGAGGGTAAACTCTCCAGGGCCGTAACACAACTCTTTGTGACGCTATTGTGTACCTTTATACATGAGTTATTGAACGTCACTGTGAGAGAGAGAGAGAGAGAGAGAGAGAGAGAGAGAGAGAGAGAGAGAGAGAGAGAGAGAGAGAGACTGAGAGAGGGGGTCGGGAGGGTGGGTGCTTACATAGAGAATTCTCTCTGTCTTCGGCAGCCCAAGACTCGGAGCGCTAAACCCGTGTGGTGTGTGCGTGTGCAGGCTCGATCCGCCATTCGATAATCGCCAAGCAGACACGCGTCTCGCCCGCAGATTCCCGGTATAGGCGATTATTCTGTGCTGTCTTCTCTCTTCTTCCCCACCACCTCTAGAGTACACGGGAGTACATGAGAGTACACGGGAGTACATGAGAGTACACGGGAGTACATGAGAGTACACGGGAGTACATGAGAGTACACGGGAGTACATGAGAGTACACGGGAGTACATGAGACAGTACATGGGAGTACATGAGAGTACACGGGAGTACATGAGAGTACACGGGAGTACATGAGAGTACACGGGAGTACATGAGACAGTACATGGGAGTACATGAGAGTACACGGGAGTACATGAGAGCACACGGGAGTACATGAGAGTACATGGGAGTACATGAGATTACACGGGAGTACAGGAGAACACACGGAAGTACAGGAGAACACACGGGAGTACATGAGAGTACACGGGAGTACATGAGAGTACACGGGAATACATGAGAGTACACGGGAGTACATGAGAGTACACGGGAGTACATGAGAGTACACGGGAGTACATGAGACAGTACATGGGAGTACATGAGAGTACACGGGAGTACAGAACACACGGAAGTACAGGAGAACACAGGAGAACACATGGGAGTACATGAGAGTACACGGGAGTACATGAGAGCACACGGGAGTACATGAGAGAGTACAGGGGAACACAAGATAGCAGGTTTTAGATGTCAGTAATTGCTTTACAAAAAAGTCAGGGACTGATTACTTCAAAGTCCTCATTTTGCACCTTTCTCCGAAGTCGACTGAAGAATCCACTTTGTGACGATACATCTCCAGGATCAAGATACCCGAATGTGGCACAAGTGTCTGCTTAAATGAGACGTTGTATTTTGACGCCCCGAGGGTCCTTCTGTGACCTCGACGCCCCGGGGGTCCTTCTGTGACCTCGACGCCCCGGGGGTCATTCTGTGACCTCGACGCCCCGGGGGTTCTTTTGTGACCTCGACACCCCAGGGGTCCTTCTGTGACCTCGAAGCCCTGGGGGTCCTTATGTGACCTCGACGCTCCGCGGTCCTTCTGTGACCTCGACGCCTCGGGGGTCCTCCTGTGACCTTGGTCGTAAAGACAACGATAGTGACACTGACAGGTAAGCCAGTCAGGTAAGCAGGTACTAGCCTGCCAGGTAAGTCACTTACTCGCCTGCCAGGTAAGCCAGGTACTCGCCTACCAGGTAAGCAAGGTACTAGCCTGTCAGGTAAGCCAGGTACTAGCTTGCCAGATAACCCAGGTACTCGCCTGCCAGGTAAACCAGGTACTCACCTGTCAGGTAAGTCACGTACTCGCTGTGAGGTAAGCCAGGTACTCGCCTGCCAGATACTGCCTGCCAGGTAAGTCAGGTACTCGCCTGCCAGGCAAGCCAGGTACTAGCCTGCCAGGTAAGCCAGGTACTAGCTTGCCAGGTAAGCCAGGTACTCGCTTGCCAGGTAAGCCAGGTACTAGCCTGCCAGGTAAGCCAGATACTCGCGTGCCAGGTAAACCAGGTACTCACCTGTCAGGTAAGTCACGTACTCGCTGTGAGGTAAGCCAGGTACTCGCCTGTCAGATACTGCCTGCCAGGTAAGTCAGGTACTCGCCTGCCAGGCAAGCCAGGTACTAGCCTGCCAGGTAAGCCAGGTACTCGCTTGCCAGGTAAGCCAGGTACTAGCCTGCCAGGTAAGCCAGATACTCGCGTACCAGGTAAGCCAGGTACTAGCGTGCCAGGTAAGCCAGATACTCGCGTGCCAGGTAAGCCAGGTACTAGCCTGCCAGGTAAGCCAGATACTCGCGTGCCAGGTAAGCCAGGTACTAGCCTGCCAGGTAAGCCAGATACTCGCGTGCCAGGTAAGCCAGATACTCGCGTGCCAGGTAAGCCAGGTACTAGCCTGCCAGGTAAGCCAGGTACTAGCCTGCAAGGTAAGCCAGGTACTAGCCTGCAAGGTAAGCCAGGTACTAGCCTGCCAGGTAAGCCAGGTACTAGCGTGCCAGGTAAGCAAGGTGCTAGCCTGCCAGGTAAGCCAGGTACTAGCCTGCCAGGTAAGCCAGGTACTAGCCTGCCAGGTAAGCCAGGTACTAGCCTACCAGGTAAGCCAGGTACTAGCCTGCCAGGTAAGCCAGGTACTAGCCTGCCAGGTAAGCCAGGTACTAGCCTGCCAGGTAAGACAGGTACTAGCCTGCCAGGTAAGCCAGGTACTAGCCTGCCAGGTAAGCCAGGTACTGCCTCCCACCCCCTAGCGGTTCCGGCTGTCAAGTCAAAATCAATGAAAAGCCAACAGTGACCATTAGTGTTGAGGCAGTGACACCTCCCGTCTCTTCCACACATTTTCCCAACCCCATCGTATTCCCTTCCCCCATTCACCCATTTTTCCCCCTTCCCTACCGACAGCCACCCTTTCCCCTGCTCTTCTTCCTACAACACGTTTCGCCTCGTGTAAAACTTGGTCGAGCTAAAACGCACCACAAAACACAAGCTTGATCTGAATACTCAAATTTTCCGTTCCATTCTCTGGCTGAAATGGGATGGAGGGTGTGACCTGGAGAGAGGGGGTCAGGTCATGCGGAGGGAGGGGAGGGAAGGGAGGGAGAGAAGGGTGATCAGTGAAGGTGGGGGGTCACCATCCTGTTGCATCGTTGCGAGTCACTTGTTGCACACACACACACACACACACACAGTGTGCTTCCCGGAGGAGGAGGCGGACGTCCTTTGGCAGATAGTGATCCTGGCTGGTCCCCTTCCTGCCGCAATCCTTCACCGGATTCCCCGCTTCACAGGCGGTATCCTGCCGTATCTTATCCGTCTCCTCGGCAGCAAATTCGTCTCTAGAGCAGACAGGGACCACCAGAATTCGCCTCTATGTCTGCACGCATGCGTATGTATGTGGTCTGCTTGCCGGGACTCTAAGTCGAGCATTTTCTTTGTCCCGTTGCTCTATTAACGTCAGAATGGTGTAAGGGTTCTTTGTCTGCCGGAGGGACGCTCAGCGCCGATAGCGCCGATGTGCGCCTCCACCTTCTTTTTTTTTTTTTGCTGTAGTTTGCCCTCAAAAGTTGAGGGCGTTGAAATGCCACCTCTAGTGGCGACGTGCATAGATGCGCTCTACGCACTCACAGATGCACTCTACGCACTCAGAGATGCGCTCGAGGCACTCACAGATGGCTCCACCTCCATAGATTGCAAAATGCGGTCCACACACACGCGCACAGATACGGTCCACACATCCAGAGACGCGGTTCACACATCCAGAGACGCGGTCCACACATCCAGAGACGCGATCCACACATCCAGAGACGCGATCCACACATCCAGAGACACGATCCACATATCCAGAGACGCGATCCACACATCCAGAGACGCGATCCACACATCCAGAGACACGGTCCACTCACCCATAGACGCGGTCCACATATTTAGACGGCTATAATAGCCTCAGAAGCTTTCCAAGAAGTCACAGAGGAAGCCCACTCATTCTACCAACCCACACACACCCACTGGCATGGCCCACGAACTCAGATACGGTCCACTACCGGGCGACAGTTGGTCACGAAGAGATCAGTATGGTGAGGACTCGCTAAGAAACGCAGGCCATGAACCTTCACCAACGTATCCGCAAAATGCCTTCCAGGTACCCACGAATGCGGTCCAGAGGCGCGCTTCTCAGAGACAACCAGAGAGAAACTCTTTAAAAAAGGAGCTCCTCTCAAGAATCCTAGTGAAGAAGGTTGTACCTACCTCGGGGTGAACAATCTCAGTGTTGCATGGAGAAGTGCAGAGCTGTTGCAAGGCTGTTGCAAGGCTGTTGCTCTGCTACTGAAGACCAATTGATGGAGCGACGCACCGAGGTTGGATCCAGTTGAAGGTGGCAGGCTTACCACCACTGAGAGTGCCACCTGTCTTTACCACTGGCTTCTCGCGACGGGACTAGGTGAGGGACTAGGTGACGAGGGGTGTTCTGGCACACCTGGGCGTGGGTGTACACAGTCGGGCGTGTGTGTGTGTGTTGTGTGTGTGTGTGTGTGTTGTGTGTGTGTGTGTGTGTGTGTGTGTGTGTGTGTGGGTGTGTGGGCGTGTTTGTGACGTACACAGGCTTGTTGTGGAGGTAGTGTGGGGTTGTGGGTAGACAGCAGCGTATTGGAGTGGCGAACGCAGTGAGGTGGGTAGGTGCGGGTGCAGGAGCGGGTGGGTGAGTGAGTGAGTGAGTGAGAGGGCTGGCGTGGTGGAGGGCGCGCCGGGGACACGCCCTCCAACCCCGCCCACACCCACAACTTGCGCACTACCTCCGCTACCTCCGACGCCCTCCTACCTCCGCCCATTCCACCCGCAAGCACCAACCTGGCGGGTCTTTGTTCCACCCCCACCACCACCACGCCCTCTCCACCACCACCACGCCCTCTCCACCACCACCACCACGCCCTCTCCACCACCACCACGCCCTCTCCACCACCACCACCACGCCCTCTCCACCACCACCACGTCCTCACCACCACGCCCTCTCCACCACCACCACCACGTCCTCACCACCACGCCCTCTCTACCACCACCACGCCCTCTCTACTACCATCACGCCCTCTCTACCACCACCACGCCCTCTGCACCACCACCACGCCCTCTCCACCACCACCACGCCCTCTCCACCACCACCACCACCACCACGCCCTCTCCACCACCACTACCACGCCCTCTCCACCACCACCACGCCCTATCCACCACCACCACGTCCTCACCACCACGCCCTCTCTACCACCACCACCACCACGCCCTCTCCACTACCACCACCACTCCCTCTCCACCACCACCACCACCACCACGCCATCTCCACCACCACCACCACGCCCTTTCCTCCACCACCACCACGCCCTCTCCACCACCACCACGCCCTCACCACCATCACCACGCCCTCTCCACCACCACCACGCCCTCTCCACCACCACCACCACGCCCTCTCCACCACCACCACGCCCTCTCCACTACCACCACCACTCCCTCTCCACCACCACCACCACGCCTTCTCCACCACGCCCTCTCCACCACCACCACGTCCTCACCACCACGCCCTCTCTACCACCACCACCACGTCCTCTCCACCACCACCACCACCACACCCTCTCCAACACCACCACCACAAACACACCCTCTCCACCACCCCCACCACGCCCTCTCCACCACCACCACGCCTTCACCACCTCTTCCACGCCCTCTCCACCACCACCACGCCTTCACCACCCCTCCACGCCCTATCCATCACCATCACGCCCTCTCCACCACCACGCCCTCTCCATCACCACCAAGCCCTCTCCATCACTACCACGACCTCTCCACCACCACGCCCTCTCCACCACCACCACGCCATCTCCACCACCACCACGCCCTCTCCAGCACCACCACACCCTCTCCATCACCACCACACCCTCTCCACCACCATCACACCCTCACCATCACCACCACGCCATCTCCACCACCACCACGCTCTCTCCATCACCACCACGCCCTCTCCACCACCACGCCCTCTCCACCACCACGCCCTCTCCATCACCACCACGCCCTCTCCACCACCACCACGCCCTCTACATCACCACCACGCCCTCACCATCACCACCACGCCCTTTCCATCACCACCACGCCCTCTCCATCACCACCACGCCATCTCCACCACCACCACGCCCTCTCCACCACCACCACACCCTCTCCATCACCACCACACCCTCTCCACCACCACCACACCCTCTCCATCACCACCACGTCATCTCCACCACCACCACGCTCTCTCCATCACCACCACGTCCTCTCCACCATCACGCCCTCTCCACCACCACACCCTCTCCACCACAACCACAATTACCACCACAACTACCACCGCCACCACAACTACCATTGCCACCACAACTACCACCGCCACCACAACTACCACCGCCACCACAACTACCACCGCCACCACAACTACCACCGCCACCACAACTACTATCACCACCACAATTACCACCACAACTATCACCACCACTACCACCACAACTACCACCACAATTACCACCACAACTACCACCGCCACTACTACCACCACAACTACCACAACTATCACCACCACTACCACTACAACTACCACTACCACCACCACCTCAACTACCACCACCACTACCACTACTGCCACCACAACTATCACCACCACTACCACCACCACTACCACCACAACTACCACTACCACCACAACTATCACCACCACTACTACCACCACAACTATCACCACCACTACCACCACAACTACCACTACGACCACCACTACCATCACAACAACCACTACCACCACAACTACCACTACCACCACCACAACCACCACCACAACAACCACCACAACTACCACCACAACAACAACCACAACTACCACCAAAACTACCACCACAACAACCACCACAACTATCACCACAACAACCACCACAACTACCACTACCACCACCACAACCACCACCACAACAACCACCACAACTACCACCACAACAACAACCACAACTACCACCAAAACTACCACCACAACAACCACCACAACTATCACCACAACAACCACCACAACTACCACCACCACTACCACCACCACTACCACCACCACTACCACCACAACTACCACTACCACCGCTACTATAACTACCACCACCATTACAACTACCACCACCACTACCACCACCACCACAACTACCACCACCACTACCACCACTACTACCACCACCACTACCACCACAACTACCACTACCACCACTACTATAACTACCACCACCATTACAACTACCACCACCACTACCACCACCACCACAACTACCACTACCACCACCATTACCCCCACCACTACCACCACCACCACCACCACAACTACCACTACCACAATTACACATGTAAGAAGGTATTTAACACTATACCGCACAAGAGACGGGGACAGGAGCTAGAGCAGCAGCAGCAAGAACAGCAAGGAATAACATGGACAACACTACAGTAATTAACAGGGACTCAACAGCTTATCGTCCCGAAGGAAGTATTGGGATGGGCGAGTGTGAGGAGCTGCCTCCCTCAACTATAAGTGCTGGCACCTCTACTGTTTCTTGTTTGTGTAAACAACATGAGAGAGGATGTAAACAACATGAGAGAGGACGTAAACAACATTTGAGAGGATGTAAACAACATGAGAGAGGACGTAAACAACATTTGAGAGGACGTAAACAACATGAGAGAGGATGTAAACATGAGAGAGGACGTAAACAACATGAGAGAGGACGTAAACAACATGAGAGAGGACGTAAACAATATGAGAGAGGACGTAAACAACATTTGAGAGGATGTAAACAACATGAGAGAGGACGTAAACAACATTTGAGAGGACGTAAACAACATGAGAGAGGACGTAAACAACATTTGAGAGGACGTAAACAACATGAGAGAGGACGTAAACAACATGAGAGAGGACGTAAACAACATTAGAGAGGATGTAAACAACATGTGAGAGGACGTAAACAACAGGAGAGAGGACGTAAACAACATTAGAGAGGATGTAAACAACATGAGAGAGGATGTAAACAGCATGAGAGAGGATGTAAACAGCATGAGAGAGGATGTAAACAACATTAGAGAGGACGTAAACAGCATGAGAGAGGACGTAAACATCATGAGAGAGGACGTAAACAACATGAGAGAGGACGTAAACAACATGAGAGAGGACGTAAACAACATGAGAGAGGACGTAAACAGCATGAGAGAGGATGTAAACAACATGAGATAGGATGTAAACAACATGAGAGAGGACGTAAACATGAGAGAGGATGTAAGCAGCATGAGAGAGGATGTAAACAGCATGAGAGAGGATGTAAACAACATTAGAGAGGACGTAAACAGCATGAGAGAGGACGTAAACAACATGAGAGAGGACGTAAACAACATGAGAGAGGACGTAAACATGAGAGAGGACGTAAACAGCATGAGAGAGGACGTAAACAACATGAGAGAGGACGTAAACAACATGAGAGAGGACGTAAACAGCATGAGAGAAGATGTAAACAACATGAGAGAGGATGTAAACAACATGAGATAGGATGTAAACAACATGAGAGAGGACGTAAACATGAAAGAGGATGTAAACAACATTAGAGAGGACGTAAACAACATGAGAGAGGACGTAAACAACATGAGAGAGGACGTAAACAACATGAGAGAGGATGTAAACAACATGAGAGATTATGTAAACAACATAAGTCAGAAGTATCCCTGTTTGCAGATGATGCTAACGAGGAGAATACCGAGAGGAGTTAACGGGGTGAAGAAGGAGAGGCGGGGAACGGGTACACAAGGACATAGCCGGAAGTTAAAAAATAGACAGATGAGTCCCAGGGATGTCAGGAAGTAAGATCTCTGCGTCAGAATGATGTCAGGAAGTAAGATCTCTGCGTCAGAATGATGTCAGGAAGTATGATCTCTGCGTCAGAATGTTTACATAATCTCTCATGTTGTTTACATCCTCTCTCATGTTGTTTACATCCAAACACGGCTAGCTATGGCTCGACCCCTGCAACCACAAATAGGTGAGTACACACACACACACACACAACACACACACACACACTCACATACACAAAACACACACACACACACACACTCACATACACAAAACACACACACACACACACACACACATTCACATACACAAAACACACACACACACACTCACACACACACACACACTCACATACAAAAAACACACACAACACACACACACACACACACACACACACACAACACACACACACACACACACAAACACACACACACACACACACACACACACACACACACACACACACACACACACACACACACACACACACACACACACACACACACACAAAGATGGCACCATCACTAACAAGGAATATCGGCACCCTGGCTGCTAGTGCCACATCTGAGGTGCCTTAACCTGCCTTCAAGGTGAGGTTGGCACCCCCTCTCCCCCTCCCCTACCCTCCTGGTCCCTCCCACTTACCTACCAGTGTCCGTGGTCACGCCCCTTCCCCTCTTGGTCCCTCCCACTTACCTACCAGTGTCCGTGGTCACGCCCCTTCCCCTCCTGGTCCCTCCCACTTACCTACCAGTGTCCGTGGTCACGCCCCTTCCCCTCTTGGTCCCTCCCACTTACCTACCAGTGTCCGTGGTCACGCCCCTTCCCCTCTTGGCACCTCCCACTTACCTACCAGTGTCCGTGGTCACGCCCCTTCCCCTCTTGGTCCCTCCCACTTACCTACCAGTGTCCGTGGTCACGCCCCTTCCCCTCTTGGCACCTCCCACTTACCTACCAGTGTCCGTGGTCACGCCCCTTCCCCTCTTGGTCCCTCCCACTTACCTACCAGTGTCCGTGGTCACGCCCCTTCCCCTCTTGGTCCCTCCCACTTACCTACCAGTGTCCGTGGTCACGCCCCTTCCCCTCTTGGTCCCTCCCACTTACCTACCAGTGTCCGTGGTCACGCCCCTTCCCCTCCTGGCCCCTCTCACTTACCTACCAGTGTCCGTGGTCACGCCCCTTCCCCTCCTGGTCCCTCCCACTTACCTACCAGTGTCCGTGGCCACGCCCCCTCTACAAAAGTGGTTATTGTTGTTGTCTACAACAACAACCACACTGTGTGCAATAACAACCACACTGTCTACAACAACCACACTGTCGACAACAACCACACTGTCTACAACAACAACCACACTGTGTACAATAACAACCACACTGTCTACAACAACAACCACACTGTCTACAACAACAACCACACTGTCTACAACAACAACCACACTGTCTACAACAACAACCACACTGTCTCAACAACAACCACACTGTCTGCAACAACAACCACCTGTGTCAACAACAACCACACTGTGTCAACAACAACCACACTGTCTCAACAACAACCACACTGTCTACACAAGCCACACTGTCTGCACAAGCAACCACACTGTCTCAACCTACCACATGTCTACAACAACAACCACACTGTCTGCAACAACACCACACCGTTCTACACACACCACACTGTCTGTAAACACACCACTGTTGTCAACCAACAACCCCCACTGTCTGAGCAACAACACACTGTCTACACTGGCAACACCACACTGTCCTACAACAAGCCACGTGTCACACAACACCACACTGTCTCACTACAACAGCCACACCCTCTGTGCACAACAACCACACTGTGTGCAACAACAACCACCTGTCTCAACAACCACACTGTTGCACACAACCACACTGTCTACACAACCACACCACCGTGTCTGGCAACAGCCACACTGTCTCAACAACACCACATGTGTAGCACTACCCACTTGTCTACTACTAACCAGCCTCACCCTTGTCGACCAACCACTACCACCAGTGTCAGCAACCACCACCTCTGGCACCCAACCACCACTGTCGTGAGTCACACAACCACCTGTCTCACAACAACACCATGTGTGCAACCCACACTGTTGCACCCACTAACCACAGTGTCTCAACAACAACCACACTGTCTACAACAACAACCACACTGTCTGCAACAACAACCACACTGTCTACAACAACCACACTGTCTGCAACAACAACCACACTGTGCAACAACAACCACACTGTCTACAACAACAACCACACTGTCTACAACAACAACCACACTGTCTACAACAACAACCACACTGTCAACACACCTGTTACAACAACACCACACTGTTACAACAACAACCACACGTGTACAAAACAACCACACTGTGTACAACCAACAACCACACTGTCTCAAAACAACCACACTGTCTACAACACACACTGCTCAACAACCACACTGTCTCAACAACAACCACACTGTCTACAACAACAACCACACTGTCTACAACAACAACCACACTGTCTACAACAACACCACACTGTCTACAACAACAACCACACTGTCTACAACAACAACCACACTGTCTACAACAACAACCACACTGTCTCAACAACAACCACACTGTCTCACAAACAACAACCACACTGTCTACAACAACAACCACACTGTCTACAACAACAACCATGTCTCAACCACACTGTCTACAACAACAACCACACTGTCTACAACAACAACCACACTGTCTACAACAACAACCACACTGTCTACAACAACAACCACACTGTCTACAACAACAACCACACTGTTACAAAACAACCACACTGTCTACAACAACCAACCACACTGTCTACAACAACAACCACACTGTCTACAACAACAACCACACTGTCTCAACAACAACCACCTGTCTCAACAACAACCACACTGTCTACAACAACAACCACACTGTCTACAACAACAACCACACTGTCTCAACAACAACCACACTGTCTCAACAACAACCACACTGTCTGACAACAACAACCACACTGTCTACAACAACAACCACACTGTCTACAACAACAACCACACTGTCTACAACAACAACCACACTGTCTACAACAACAACCACACTGTTACAACAACAACCACACTGTCTACAACAACAACCACACTGTCTACAACAACAACCACACTGTCTACAACAACAACCACACTGTCTCAACAAACACAGCACACACCACACTGTCTACAACAACAACCACACTGTCTACAACCAACAGACCACACTGTTACAACAACAACCACACTGTCTACAACAACAACCACACTGTGTACAACAACAACCACACTGTCTACAACAACAACCACACTGTCTACAACAACAACCACACTGTCTACAACAACAACCACACTGTGTACAACAACAACCACACTGTCTACAACAACAACCACACTGTGTACAACAACAACCACACTGTGTACAACAACAACCACACTGTCTACAACAACAACCACACTGTGTACAACAACCACACTGTCTACAACAACCACACCAGTGTCTACAACAACAACCACACTGTGTACAACAACAACCACACTGTGTACAACAACAACCACACTGTCTACAACAACAACCACACTGTGTACAACAACAACCACACTGTCTACAACAACAACCACACTGTGTACAACAACAACCACACTGTCTACAACAACAACCACACTGTCTACAACAACAACCACACTGTGTACAACAACCACACTGTCTACAACAACAACCACAGTGTCTACAACAACAACCACACTGTCTACAACAACAACCACACTGTCTACAACAACAACCACACTGTCTACAACAACAACCACACTGTCTGCAACAACAACCACACTGTGTACAACAACAACCACACTGTCTACAACAACAACCACACTGTCTACAACAACAACCACACTGTCTACAACAACAACCACACTGTCTGCAACAACAACCACACTGTGTACAACAACAACCACACTGTTACAACAACAACCACACTGTGTACAACAACAACCACACTGTCTACAAAACAACCACACTGTTACAACAACAACCACACTGTTACAACAACAACCACACTGTTACAACAACAACCACACTGTCTCAACAACAACCACACTGTCTACAACAACAACCACACTGTCACAACAACAACCACACTGTCTACAACAACAACTACACTGTCTACAACAACAACCACACTGTCTACAACAACAACCACACTGTCTACAACAACAACCACACTGTCTACAACAACAACCACACTGTCTACAACAACAACAACCACACTGTCTACAACAACAACCACACTGTCTACAACAACAACCACACTGTCTACAACAACAACTACACTGTCTACAACAACAACCACACTGTCTGCAACAACAACCACACTGTGTACAACAACAACCTCACTTTGTACAACAACAACCACACTGTCTACAACAACAACCACACTGTCTACAACAACAACCACACTGTCTACAACAACAACCACACTGTCTACAACAACAACCACACTGTCTACAACAACAACCACACTGTCTACAACAACAACCACACTGTCTACAACAACAACCACACTGTCTACAACAACAACCACACTGTCTACAACAACAACCACACTGTCTACAACAACAACCACACTGTCTACAACAACAACCACACTGTCTACAACAACAACCACACTGTCTACAACAACAACCACACTGTCTACAACAACAACCACACTGTGTACAACAGCAACCACACTGTCTACAACAACAACCACACTGTCTACCAACAACAACCACACTGTCTACAACAACAACCACACTGTCTACAACAACAACCACACTGTCTACAACAACACACACAACAACACACTGTCTCAACAACAACCACACTGTCTACAACAACAACCACACTGTCTACAACAACAACCACACTGTCTACAACAACAACCACACTGTCTACAACAACAACCACACTGTCTACAACAACAACCACACTGTTACAACAAGCAACCACACTGTAGTACAACAACAACCACACTGTCTACAACAACAACCACACTGTCTACAACAACAACCACACTGTCTACAACAACAACCACACTGTCTACAACAACAACCACACTGTCTACAACAACAACCACACTGTCTACAACAACAACCACACTGTCTACAACAACAACCACACTGTCTACAACAACAACCACACTGTCTACAACAACAACCACACTGTCTACAACAACAACAACCACACTGTGTACAACAGCAACCACACTGTCTACAACAACAACCACACTGTCTACAACAACAACCACACTGTCTACAACAACAACCACACTGTCTACAACAACAACCACAGTGGCTCCTCGTAATTCAAGACGTCTTTGAGAGTCAAACTTTTCTCCACAGCAAGACGCATATATCTTGTGTACACACACACACACACACACACACACACACACACACACACACACACACACACACACACACACACACACACACACACAACATACAAAATACTGCGAGGAATAGATAAGGTGGACAGAGACAGGATGTTCCAGAGATGGGACACAGAAACAAGGGGACACAATTGGGAGTTGAAGACTCAGACGAGTCACAGGGATGTTAGGAAGTATTTCTTCAGCCATAGAGTTGTCAGGAAGTGGAATAGTCTGGCAAGTGCTGAAGTGGAGGCAGGAACCATACATAGTTTTAAGACGAGGTATGATAAAGCTCATGGAGCAGGGAGAGAGAGGACCTAGTAGCGATCAGTGAAGAGGCGGGGCCAGGAGCTGAGTCTCGACCCCTGCAACCACAATTAGGTGAGTACAATTAGGTGAGTACACACACACACATACACACCGCAGATAGAGTACAGGCTGGGGGGGCAATGGCTGCAAAACTCACTCAAGGGAAAAGGATCTTGGGGTGAGTATAACACCGAGCACATCTCCTGAGGCACACATCAACCAGATAACTGCTGTAGCATATGGGCGCCTGGCAAACCTAAGAATAGCTTTTCGACTCCTGAGTAAGGAATCATTCAAGACACTACACCGTGTACGTCAGGCCCATACTGGAGTATGCAGCACCAGTATGGAACCCACATCTGTTGAAACATTTGAAGAAGCTGGAAAAAGTGCAAAGGTTTGCAAGGAGACTTGTCCCAGAGCTGAGAAGTAGAGCTATGAGGAGAGAGTACATGGAGTTTACCTGGAGAGGGTTTCGGGGGGTCAACGCCCCCGCGGCTCGGTCTGACACCAAGCCTCGTGGTGGATCATGGTCTGATCAACCAGGCTGTTACTGCTGGCCGCACGCAAACTGATGTACGAACCACAGCCTGGTAGGTCAGGTACTGACTTTAGGTGCCTGTCCCGTGTTTTCTTAAAGACAGCCCGAGGAACTAAACCTGACCACACTAGAGGAGAGAAGGATTAGAGGAGGCATAATTACGACGTACAAAATACTGAGATGAATTAACAGCGTGGACAGGGAAAATTTGTTTTAGAGGCGGGAAATCGGTACACTAGGGCACAGCTGGACGTTTAATAATGCAGTTGAGTCATAGGGATGTTAGAGAGTATTTGTTCAACTCTGGAGAAGTCAGGAAGTGGAGTGACCTAGCTTGAAGAAAAGGTATGACAGAGCTCAGGTAGCCAGGATTGATGCTAGTGGCCAGCGTAGAGGCGGGACCAGGATCTGTGACTCGACCCCTTCAACCAAATACAGGTGAGTACATAGCCACCCTCATACCCCTTCCTTTCCCTTCCCTTCCTTCCATCCTGCTGCTGCTGCTGCTAGCCAGGATGGCAGACGTGGTCGAAGGCAGCAGAGAGTATTTCTCAGTTGTGTAAATCTCTGTAGGGAACTTGTGTCTGTTTGATGGGCGGTAGCGTGTATACAGCCCCACACGCACACACACGCACACACTAAGAAGGCGTCAGAGGCAGGAAGGGGATACAGAGTAGGAACTGACAGACAGGGGAGCACAGCCTCGGGGGAGTCAACAAACACAACTGCCCACAGCATCCCTCATCCTCTACCAACCCACACCAACCAAACACAGTAACCAGAAACAAACCACACTCCACACCCAAAGTCCCCCTCCGGCATCAATACCACCACAAAACCAGCTCACCATAACATTCAGTCCTGTCTACCTGCACCAGCCCCTCCCTCCCCCTGAATACAGTTCTGGGAAGGAAGCTGAAAGTATGGTGCACCAACACAAAATAAATAACAAATAAGAGAGACAAGTGGCTCGAAAGAATCGCTGAGGCATTTCCAGACATCATAGCACTCACAGAGACAAGGCTCGCTAGAGTGATGATATGTGTGTTGATATGTGACACGAGGTGTTAGAGTGGGTGCATGGGATGAGTGGGGTTCCACAAAGGTTATTCCTAGGTCCGGTGCTGTTTTTAGTATATGTGAATGCCATGACAGAAGGATAGATTCAGAGTTTTCTCTGTTTCCAGACGATGTGAAGCTAATCAGGGAATACAAGTGGATGAGGATCAGGTAAGACTACAAGCCTGATCCAACAACTGGCTTCTGGAGTTTAACCCCAGCAAATGTAAAGTCATGAAGTTTTGGGAAGGACAAAGAAGACCGCACACGGAGTGCAGCCTAGGAGGTCAAAGGCTGAAAAACTCACTCAAGGAAAAAGGATCTTGGGGTGAGCATCTTACCGAACATATCTCCTAAGGCGCAAATAACTGTTCAGCATATGGGCGCCTGTCAAACCTAGGAATAATGTATCGACAACTCTGTAAGGAGTCATTCAAGACCCTGTACACCGTGTACGCCAGGCCAATATTAGAGTATGCAGCACCAGTATGGAACCCACACCTGCTCAAACATGCCAAGAAATTAGAGAAAGTGCAAAGGTTTGCAACAAAAATTGTCCCGGAGCTAAGGAATATGTCCTACGAGGAGAGGTTTAAGGAAATACATGACTTCACTAGAGGACAGGAGGGAGAGGGGGGACATGATAACGACATATAGAATACTGAGAGGAATTAACAAGGTGGACAGAGACAGGATGTTCCAGAGATGGGACACAGCAACAAGGGGACACAGTTGGAAGTTGAAGACTCAGATGAACCACAGAGATGTTAGGAAGTATTTCTTCAGTCACAGAGTTGTCAGGAAGTGGAATAATCTGGAAAGTGATGTAGTGGAGGCAGGATCCACACATAGCTTTAAGAAGAGGTATGATAAAGTTCATGGAACAGGGAGAGAGTGGACCTAGTAGCAACCAGTGAAGAGGCTGGGACAGGAGCTGTGACTCGACCCCTGCAACCACAATTAGGTGAGTATTCATACACACACACACACGAGTGATAGCTGCTTGGTTAATGTGGAGGTTTAAAGCCTATCGACTACACTATGGATCATTAAGTTTGACCTCCATCCTCGTCAACACCAGACAAGAATACTTTACCAGCTATAACAGTATTAACTACACCCTTAGTGTATGTGTGTACACCCTCAGTGTATGTGTGTACACACTGTTGTATGTGTGTACACACTGATGTATGTGTGTACACACTCTTGTATGTGTGTACACACTGATGTATGTGTGTACACACTCTTGTATGTGTGTACACACTGTTGTATGTGTGTACACACTGTTGTATGTGTGTACACACTGATGTATGTGTGTACACACTCTTGTATGTGTGTACACACTGATGTATGTGTGTACACACTCTTGTATGTGTGTACACACTGTTGTATGTGTGTACACACTCTTGTATGTGTGTACACACTGTTGTATGTGTGTACACACTCTTGTATGTGTGTACACACTGATGTATGTGTGTACACACTCTTGTATGTGTGTACACACTGTTGTATGTGTGTACACACTCTTGTATGTGTGTACACACTCTTGTATGTGTGTACACACTGTTGTATGTATGTACACACTGTTGTATGTGTGTACACACTCTTGTATGTGTGTACACACTCTTGTATGTGTGTACACACTATTGTATGTGTGTACACACTGTTGTATGTGTGTACACACTGTTGTATGTGTGTACACACTCTTGTATGTGTGTACACACTGTTGTATGTGTGTACACACTCTTGTATGTGTGTACACACTGTTGTATGTGTGTACACACTCTTGTATGTGTGTACACACTGTTGTATGTGTGTACACACTCTTGTATGTGTGTACACACTCTTGTGTGTACACACTCTTGTATGTGTGTACACACTGTTGTATGTATGTACACACTGTTGTATGTGTGTACACACTTTTGTATGTGTGTACACACTCTTGTGTGTACACACTCTTGTATGTATGTACACACTGTTGTATGTGTGTACACACTCTTGTATGTGTGTACACACTGATGTATGTGTGTACACACTCTTGTATGTGTGTACACACTCTCGTATGTGTGTACACACTGATGTATGTGTGTACACACTCTTGTATGTGTGTACACACTGATGTATGTGTGTACACACTCTTGTATGTGTGTACACACTGTTGTATATGTGTACACACTCTTGTATGTATGTACACATTGTTGTATGTGTGTACACACTCTTGTATGTGTGTACACACTGATGTATGTGTGTACACACTCTTGTATGTGTGTACACACTGATGTATGTGTGTACACACTCTTGTATGTGTGTACACACTCTCATATGTATGTACACACTCTTGTATGTGTGTACACACTCTCGTAAGTGTGTACACACTGTTATATATGTGTACACACTCTTGTATGTCCGTGACCAGGCTGGTCCGTGGTGTTCGTTCATTGTTCCCCCCTCCCTCCCTCCTCCTTATGGCATCACTTGCAGTTTCAGCTGTTATGTGATTATTTACACGTTGTTTCAGGTGTTATGTGATGATTTACACGTTGTTTTAGGTGTTATGTGATTATTTACACGTTGTTTCAGGTGTTATGTGATTATTTACACGTTGTTTCAGGTGTTATGTGATGATTTACACGTTGTTTCAGGTGTTATGTGATTATTTACACGTTGTTTCAGGTGTTATGTGATTATTTACACAGTTGTTTCAGGTGTTATGTGATGATTTACGTTGTTTCAGGTGTTATGTGATATTTACACGTTGTTTCAGGTGTTATGTGATGATTTACACGTTGTTTCAGGTGTTATGTGATTATTTACCGTTGTTTCAGGTGTTATGTGATTATTTACACGTTGTTTCAGGTGTTATGTGATATTTACGTTGTTTCAGGTGTTATGTGATGATTTACAGTTGTTTCAGGTGTTATGTGATGATTTACGTTGTTTCAGGTGTTATGTGATTATTTACACGTTGTTTCAGGTGTTATGTGATTATTTACACGTTGTTTCAGGTGTTATGTGATATTTACACGTTGTTTCAGGTGTTATGTGATATTTACAGTTGTTTCAGGTGTTATGTGATTTTACACGTTGTTTCAGGTGTTATGTGATGATTTCACGTTGTTTCAGGTGTTATGTGATTATTTACACGTTGTTTCAGGTGTTATGTGATGATTTACACGTTGTTTCAGGTGTTATGTGATTATTTACACGTTGTTTCAGGTGTTATGTGATAT
This sequence comes from Cherax destructor, assembly GCA_009830355.1. Taxonomy (NCBI): domain Eukaryota; kingdom Metazoa; phylum Arthropoda; class Malacostraca; order Decapoda; family Parastacidae; genus Cherax; species Cherax destructor. The sequence goes on along the minus strand of WNWK01007634.1, from coordinate 37,279 downwards.
TTACACGTTGTTTCAGGTGTTATGTGATGATTTACAGTTGTTTCAGGTGTTATGTGATTATTTACACGTTGTTTCAGGTGTTATGTGATTATTTACAGTTGTTTCAGGTGTTATGTGATATTTACAGTTGTTTCAGGTGTTATGTGATGATTTACACGTTGTTTCAGGTGTTATGTGATATTTACACGTTGTTTCAGGTGTTATGTGATGATTTACACGTTGTTTCAGGTGTTATGTGATGATTTACGTTGTTTCAGGTGTTATGTGATGATTTACACGTTGTTTCAGGTGTTATGTGATTATTTCACGTTGTTTCAGCTGTTATGTGATTATTTACACGTTGTTTCAGGTGTTATGTGATGATTTACACGTTGTTTAGGTGTTATGTGATTATTTACACGTTGTTTCAGGTGTTATGTGATTATTTACGTTGTTTCAGGTGTTATGTGATTATTTACACGTTGTTTCAGGTGTTATGTGATGATTTACAGTTGTTTCAGGTGTTATGTGATGATTTACACGTTGTTTCAGGTGTTATGTGATGATTTACGTTGTTTCAGGTGTTATGTGATCATTTACACGTTGTTTCAGGTGTTATGTGATTATTTACACGTTGTTTCAGGTGTTATGTGATCATTTACACGTTGTTTCAGGTGTTATGTGATTATTTACACGTTGTTTCAGGTGTTATGTGATGATTTACACGTTGTTTCAGGTGTTATGTGATTATTTACACGTTGTTTCAGGTGTTATGTGATTATTTACAAGTTGTTTCAGGTGTTATGTGATGATTTACACGTTGTTTCAGGTGTTATGTGATGATTTACACGTTGTTTCAGGTGTTATGTGATGATTTACACGTTGTTTCAGGTGTTATGTGATTATTTACACGTTCTTTCAGGTGTTATGTGATTATTTACACGTTGTTTCAGGTGTTATGTGAATATTTACACGTTGTTTCAGGTGTTATGTGATTATTTACACGTTGTTTCAGGTGTTATGTGATGATTTACACGTTGTTTCATGTGTTATGTGATGATTTACACGTTGTTTCAGGAGTTATGTGATGATTTACACGTTGTTTCAGGTGTTATGTGATTATTTACACGTTGTTTCAGGTGTTATGTGATGATTTACACGTTGTTTCAGGTGTTATGTGATTATTTACACGTTGTTTCAGGTGTTATGTGATGATTTACACGTTGTTTCAGGTGTTATGTGATTATTTACACGTTGTTTCAGGTGTTATGTGATTATTTACAAGTTGTTTCAGGTGTTATGTGATGATTTACACGTTGTTTCAGGTGTTATGTGATGATTTACACGTTGTTTCAGGTGTTATGTGATGATTTACACGTTGTTTCAGGTGTTATGTGATTATTTACACGTTCTTTCAGGTGTTATGTGATTATTTACACGTTGTTTCAGGTGTTATGTGAATATTTACACGTTGTTTCAGGTGTTATGTGATTATTTACACGTTGTTTCAGGTGTTATGTGATGATTTACACGTTGTTTCAGGTGTTATGTGATTATTTACACGTTGTTTCAGGTGTTATGTGATTATTTACAAGTTGTTTCAGGTGTTATGTGATGATTTACACGTTGTTTCAGGTGTTATGTGATTATTTACACGTTGTTTCAGGTGTTATGTGATGATTTACACGTTGTTTCAGGTGTTATGTGATTATTTACACGTTCTTTCAGGTGTTATGTGATGATTTACACGTTGTTTCAGGTGTTATGTGATTATTTACACGTTGTTTCAGGTGTTATGTGATTATTTACACGTTCTTTCAGGTGTTATGTGATTATTTACACGTTGTTTCAGGTGTTATGTGATTATTTACACGTTGTTTCAGGTGTTATGTGATTATTTACACGTTGTTTCAAGTGTTATGTGATGATTTACACGTTGTTTCAGGTGTTATGTGATTATTTACACGTTGTTTCAGGTGTTATGTGATGATTTACACGTTGTTTCAAGTGTTATGTGATTATTTACACGTTGTTTCAGGTGTTATGTGATTATTTACACGTTGTTTCAGGTGTTATGTGATTATTTACACGTTGTTTCAGGTGTTATGTGATGATTTACACGTTGTTTCAGGTGTTTTGTGATTATTTACACGTTGTTTCAGATGTTATGTGATGATTTACACGTTGTTTCAGGTGTTATGTGATTATTTACACGTTGTTTCAGGTGTTATGTGATTATTTACACGTTGTTTCAGGTGTTATGTGATGAGAGAGAGAGAGAGAGAGAGAGAGAGAGAGAGAGAGAGAGAGAGAGAGAGAGATACAGCTTCTCAACAAAGGTAAACAGACTTTCTCCAGCTTCAAAGAAAACCTCTTTGATTCAAAGTGAACCACTAAATTACCTGACTTAACAACCTGTTCGTGTGTGTGTATGTGTGTGTGTGTGTGTGTGTGTGTGTGTGTGTGTGTGTGTGTGTGTGTATAAGTGTGCACGTACTCACCTAATTGTGGTTGCATTGGTCGAGACTCAGCTCCTGGCCCCACCTCTTCACTGACCGCTACTAGGTCCTCTCTCTCCCTGCTCCATGAGCTCTATCATACCTCGTCTTAAAGCTATGTAGGGTTCCTGCCTCCACTACGTCACTTGCTAGACTGTTCTACTTCCTGACAACTCTATGGCTGAAGAAATACTTCCTAACATCCCTTTGAGTCATCGGAGTCTTCAACTTACAATTGTGACCCCTTGTTTCTGTGTCCCATCTCTGGAACATCCTGTCTCTGTCCACCTTGTCAATTCCTCGCAGTATTTTGTATGTCGTTATCATGTCTTCCCCGACCCTTCTGTCCTCTAGTGTCGTTAGGCTGATTTCCCTTAACCTTTCTTCGTAGGACAATCTCCTTAGCTCTGGAACTAGTCTTGTTGCAAACCTTTGCACTTTCTCTAATTTCTTGACGTGCTTGACCAGGTGTGGGTTCCAAACTGGTGCTGCATACTCCAGTATGGGCCTGACGTACACGGTGTACAGTGTCTTGAACGATTCCTTACTGAGGTATATGAACGCTATTCTCAGGTTTGCCAGGCGCCCATGATGAGTGGAACAGTCTACCTTGTAGTGGATGAGTGGAACAGTCGACCTAGTGGTGTATGAGTGGAACAGTCTACCTAGTGGTGTATGAGTGGAACAGTCTACCTAGTAGTGTATGAGTGGAACAGTCTACCTTGTAGTGGATGAGTGGAACAGTCTACCTAGTAGTGTATGAGTGGAACAGTCTACCTAGTGGTGTATGAGTGGAACAGTCGACCTAGTAGTGTATGAGTGGAACAGTCTACCTAGTGGTGTATGAGTGGAACAGTCGACCTAGTAGTGTATGAGTGGAACACTCTACCTAGTAGTTTATGAGTGGAACAGTCTACCTAGTAGTGTATGAGTGGAACAGTCTACCTAGTAGTGTATGAGTGGAACAGTCTACTTAGTAGTGTATGAGTGGAGCACTCTACCTAGTAGTGTATGAGTGGAACAGTCTACCTAGTAGTGGATGAGTGGAACAGTCTACCTAGTAGTGTATGAGTGGAACAGTCTACCTAGTGGTGTATGAGTGGAACAGTCTACCTAGTGGTGTATGAGTGGAACAGTCTACCTAGTAGTGTATGAGTGGAACAGTCTACCTAGTGGTGTATGAGTGGAACAGTCTACCTAGTAGTGTATGAGTGGAACAGTCTACCTAGCAGTGTATGAGTGGAACAGTCTACCTAGTGGTGTATGAGTGGAACAGTCTACCTAGTGGTGTATGAGTGGAACAGTCGACCTAGTAGTGTATGAGTGGAACAGTCTACCTAGTGGTGTATGAGTGGAACAGTCTACCTAGTGGTGTATGAGTGGAACAGTCTACCTAGTGGTGTATGAGTGGAACAGTCGACCTAGTAGTGTATAAGTGGAACAGTCTACCTAGTGGTGTATGAGTGGAACAGTCTACCTAGTGGTGTATGAGTGGAACAGTCGACCTAGTAGTGTATGAGTGGAACACTCTACCTAGTAGTTTATGAGTGGAACAGTCTACCTAGTAGTGTATGAGTGGAACAGTCTACCTAGTAGTGTATGAGTGGAACAGTCTACCTAGTAGTGTATGAGTGGAGCACTCTACCTAGTAGTGTATGAGTGGAACAGTCTACCTAGTAGTGGATGAGTGGAACAGTCTACCTAGTAGTGTATGAGTGGAACAGTCTACCTAGTGGTGTATGAGTGGAACAGTCTACCTAGTGGTGTATGAGTGGAACAGTCTACCTAGTGGTGTATGAGTGGAACAGTCTACCTAGTGGTGTATGAGTGGAACAGTCTACCTAGTGGTGTATGAGTGGAACAGTCTACCTAGTGGTGTATGAGTGGAACAGTCTACCTAGTGGTGTATGAGTGGAACAGTCGACCTAGTAGTGTATGAGTGGAACAGTCTACCTAGTGGTGTATGAGTGGAACAGTCGACTTAGTAGTGTATGAGTGGAACAGTCTACCTAGTAGTGTATGAGTGGAGCAGTCTACTTAGTAGTGGATGAGTGGAACAGTCTACCTAGTAGTGTATGAGTGGAACAGTCTACCTAGTGATGGATGAGTGGACCAGTCTATCTAGTAGTGTATGAGTGGAACAGTCTATCTAGTAGTGGATGAGTGGAACAGTCTACCTAGTAGTGTATGAGTGGAACAGTCTTCCTAGTAGTGTATGAATGGAACAGTCTACCTAGTAGTGGATGAGTGGAACAGTCTACCTAGTAGTGTATGAGTGGAACAGTCTACCTAGTAGTGGATGAGTGGAACAGTCTACCTAGTAGTGTATGAGTGAAACAGTCTACCTAGTAGTGTATGAGTGGAACAGTCTACCTAGTAGTGTATGAGTGGAACAGTCTACCTAGTAGTGTATGAGTGGAACAGTCTACCTAGTAGTGTATAAGTGGAACAGTCTACCTAGTAGTGTATGAGTGAAACAGTCTACCTAGTAGTGTATGAGTGGAACAGTCTACCTAGTAGTGTATGAGTGGAACAGTCTACCTAGTAGTGTATGAGTGGAACAGTCTACCTAGTAGTGTATGAGTGAAACAGTCTACCTAGTAGTGTATGAGTGGAACAGTCTACCTAGTAGTGTATGAGTGGAACAGTCTACCTAGTAGTGGATGAGTGGAACAGTCTACCTAGTAGGGTTATTAAAGCTAAAACCTTGGGTAGCTTCAAATAAAGGTTAGATAAATATATGAGTGAGAGGGGTTGGATTGAGGTTTGAGAAGGACCACCCTAGCATGGACCAGCAGGTCTCCTGCAGTGCTTGTCCTTTCTTATGTTCTTAGACAGAAAGAGGAGAAAAAAAATAGATAATTAACAAGAGACACGACAAAAAACACGTCGTGCAAGAAGACATTTGCAACATCTCTGCTCAACACTGTGCAACATGACTCCCATTATTCAACACTGTATAGACTTACGCTGAAAGGATCGTAGAAGAGAGAGAGAGAGAGAGAGAGAGAGAGAGAGAGAGAGAGAGAGAGAGAGAGAGAGAGAGAGAGAGAGAGAGAGAGAGAGAGAGAGAGAGAGAGAGAGACGGAAGTGAGACGGAGGTCCAGTATTGAAAGAGGAGATGGGAGGTTGCAGGAAGGAAAGGTGGACCGTCTCACTGAAGATAGAATCATCCCAGGGGAGAGAGAACCCGTCCCAGGGGAGATAGAACCATCCCAGGGGAGATAGAACCCGTCCCAGGAGAGACAGAACCATCCCAGGGAAGATAGAACCCATCGCAGGAGAGACAGAACCCGTCCAGGAGAGTTAAAACCCGTCCAGTGGATTTAAAACCCGTCCATGGGATTTAGAACCCGTCCTAGGAGAGGTAGAACCCGTCCCAGGAGAGAGAACCATCCAAGGGGAGATACAACCATCCCAGGAGAGATAGAACCTGTCCCAGGAGAGATAGAACCTGTCCCAGGAGAGATAGAACCTGTCCCAGTAGAGATAGAACCATCCTAGGGGAGATAGAACCCGTCCACAAGATTTACACCCTTTCCTAGAAAAGGAAGAAAGGGTCCCTCCTAGGAAAGGAAGAAAGGGGCCCTCCTAGGAAAAGAAGAAAGGGGCCCTCCTAGAAAAGAAAGGGCCCCTCCTAGAAAAGAAAGGGCCTCTCCTAGGAAAGGAAGCAGGGGGCCCTCCTAGGAAAGGAGCTAGGAAAGCCTCCGACAGAGCAAATAAAGTCATTTAATATCATTTTCAGAACGTCAGTTGAACGTTGCTCTCAGGACTGAAGCATGACCATATGCCCAGCATGCTAACATGTGCAATGCACCGCGTTGCCTTGCAACATGAAGACTCCAATCAACTTTCCGGTGGACACTGCCTTGCTGCATCAACGTGACTGTCAGCGAGAGTCCTAACTTCAATCACCTGCAGGCAGAGAGAGAGAGAGAGAGAGAGAGAGAGAGAGAGAGAGAGAGAGAGAGAGAGTGGAACTTTGATGAGGTCTTTGAAGTTCAATAAGAGAACCTTTGTCAACATCGTCGGTCATACGCAGTTATCTACCAGACACACACACACACACACACACACACACACACACAGCTTGCTTGACCTTCCTCAGTGATGTATCTGTCTTTTTGAAGACCTGCATAGGCCAGTAGGCCCGCTGCAGTGCCAGTCCTGTATACATCAGTAGGCCTCCTACAGTGCCAGTCCTTGCTTATGACCTGCATGGGCCAGTAGGCCTCCTGTAGTGCCAGTCTTGCATGGGCCAGTAGGCCTCCTGCACGGCCAGTCTTGCATGGGCCAGTAGGCCTCCTGTAGTGCCAGTCCTGCATGGGCCAGTAGGCCTCCTGCAGTGCCAGTCTTGCATGGGCCAGTAGGCCTCCTGTAGTGCCAGTTCATTCTTATATTTATACTACTGAGTCGACAGTTTTAGACAGTCACTAGCAGCAAGAAATATATATACATATTTAACAGTAAGACCTGTGTCAATAAATCCTCTCAAAATCTCTAGAGGCAAAAACAGCCGAGTGATGGAGGAGGATCGAGCCCGCAACTTTCCACACAACTCGGGAAAGTATTGACCAGCACGTGGCAGATTCAAGAATATTTACAGAAAGCCCCGAGTCCTGCCGAGAAACATGCTGCAACGTGTCGCCCTGTGTAAGACTTTGTAAGTCTCCACAGACAGAGTAAAACGTTGTTCCTCTGTGTTTTACAGAGCTGAAGAGATCCTGCTGAGAGTTCTGATAAACATTATCTCTGGCACCCACCACCACTCTGGCACCCAACACCACTCTGACACCCACCACCACTCTGGCACAGAGTAATCGATTGTCTGAGTAGAACAGGAGAATGATAGTCCACCAGCAGCAGCAACAGCCTGATTGATCAGGGAAGCATCAGCCGAACCTGGTCTATGGCCGGGCTCTAGGAGTAGAAAAACTCATAGCCACTGTCAGTAGGCCTGTTTACATTACCTGGCAGTGCTAGGTATAGCACAGCCAGTAGATCAGTCAAATATAAGGAATAAAGTATATACCAGTATATAGTTTTGATTTAACATATATTCCCCACCACCGAAATGCATATACAAGTATCTATACTATTTACAGAGTGTCAGCCATGAAATCTAGTGGGTAATAGAGCCTGAAGAGCAGGAGAGCTCTCACTATTAGAGTTATAGAGCTTTTGTATAGAAGACAACTCTAGCATTAACCTTCTCGAGGATCGTGAGGTTCTGAGGGTCAAGGCTGCACCTACATGGCAGGTAACTTAACCTGTGCTTTCCTCACTCTCTCTCTCTCTCTCTCTCTCTCTCTCCCACACACACATTGAAGCAAGCAGCATCACCTGGGCTGGAGACTGCGTGCTTGAAGCAAACACAGAGCCTCCAGCATGCAATGTAATCCCCACTGAACGTAAACCCTGCACTCATCTAAGCAAGAAGTGACCTACCGAGCCGATGACCAGCCTAAAACGACATGAGGGGACGTTCTGACGTGTATCGCACGTCGAATACAAAAGTACACATGGCTCACGTCGCGTCAGTTCACCAAAGATCCGAAAATCTCCCCCAAATCTCTAGACAAACGCATCAGCCGACAGGGAGAACAATATGCAACAATATCGTGGATACAAACGCAGAATAAATTCAGCACAAAATACGTGATTTTTTTTTTGGGTGAGAGAGAGAGAGAGAGAGAGAGAGAGAGAGAGAGACTCCTTGGGGAGACGCTTACATCTCTGTACAAAGGTTGAGACGAGGAGAGCGTGATTGCAGTGAGGCAGGTAAAGAAGGCAGGAATGAAAGAAGAAAGAAGAGACTGGTTCCTGCTTTGTAAGGACGAGCGGTAATGAGGGCGAGGTGAGAGGTGTGTGTGTGTGTGTGTGGGTTGTTGTTGTTATTGTTGTTGTGTGTGTGTGTGTTGTTGTTGTGTGTGTGTGTGTGTGTTGTTGTTGTGTGTGTGTGTTGTTGTTGTTGTTGTGTGTGTGTGTGTACTCACCTAGTTGTGGTTGCAGAGGTCGAGTCCTGTGTGTTGTGTGTGCGTGTGTGTGTGTGTGTGTGTGCGTGTGTGCGTGTGTGTGTGTGTGTTATAGAGCACAATGGAAGATAGGGAAAAATGAAGGTGGACTCCAATATGGTTTCTCTAGTCAAAAGACCTTTTCAAGAATGTGAAAAAACAGTCGTTTTAAAAACAGAGAATGAAAGAGAGAGAGAGAGAGAGAGAGAGAGAGAGAGAGAGAGAGAGAGAGAGAGAGAGAGAGAGAGAGAGAGAGAGAGAGAGAGAAAAGTGTTTCTCAGTGTATATACACTGTTTTAAGATACTAAGGTCTTCTTGACTTGGGGTGAACATGCAGCCTTAATGACCCTGGTGTAGTAGATAGACTTTAAACCTTCTTAACCAACACACACACACACACACAGTATTCATTGAACAACCTTCTCCCCCCGCTAGTAAAGAGTACATTGAACGTTCAATAAACCGATGGTTCTCTGGTTGATGTTCAATATACACAGGAGCCAGCTTGCTCTTGCAACTCTTAAAAACCAGAAACTTCAATTTCTATCCCAACTCTTAGCTCTTAAACGGTGAAAAATAATTGCGCTTTGGAAAGAGTCTGTGATGAATCTCAGGCAGGTGCGTATTGATGCTCACTCTCTCTCTCTCTCTCTCTCTCTCTCTCTCTCTCTCTCTTTCATTATCTACGTCCCTCACCTTCACTTCTCCTATGTTTCCTCTTACATCTTTCTATCCTATCCTTGTTTATCCTTTCTTTATTCTGCTGATCCCTATTCTATCTTCATTTTTCATCTCTTGCTGTTGTGTTTATCCTCAGTCCTCCCTCTCCCTATCCTCCCTCTCCCTATTCTCCCTCTCCCTATTCTCCCTCTTCCTATTCTCCCTCTCCCTATTCTCCCTCTCCCTATTCTCCCTCTTCCTATTCTCCCTCTCCCTATTCTCCCTCTCCCTATTCTCCCTCTCCCTATTCTCCCTCTCCCTATCCTCCCTCTCCCTATTCTCCCTCTTCCTATTCTCCCTCTCCCTATTCTCCCTCTCCCTATCCTCCCTCTCCCTATTCTCCCTCTACCTATTCTCCCTCTTCCTATTCTCCCTCTCTCTGACAGTACCAAGGGAGCTTTCAAGTCTTACCTCTTATTGATCTGGAAAGTGGTAGTGGTGGTAGAGGTGGTGGTGGTGGTGGTGTTAGTTGTAGTGGGGGTAATTGTGGTAGTGGTAGTAGTGGTAGTGGTGGTAGTGGTAGTGGTGGTGGTGGTAGTGGTGGTAATTGTGGTAGTGGTGAAGGTGG
>WNWK01007634.1:0-25000 GCA_009830355.1 Cherax destructor | reverse complement strand
TCTCTCTCTCTCTCTCTCTCTCTCTCTCTCTCTCTCTCTCTCTCTCTCTCTCTCTCTCTCTCTCTCTCTCTCTCTCTCTCTCTCTCTCTCTCTATCTCTCTCTCAGCGCCTCCCTATAAATGTAATAAAAAGAATAATAACAATGATGATAATAGCAATAATATTAGTAGTAATAATAATAATAATAATAATAATAATAATAATAATAATAATAATAATAATATTATTATTATTATTATTATTATTATTATTATTATTATTATTAACACATCGGCCGTCTCCCAACAAGGCAGGGTGGCCCGAAAAAGAAAAACTTTCACCATCATTCACTCCATCACTGTCTTGCCAGAGGGGTGCTTACACTACAGTTGTAAAACTGCAACATTAACACCCCTCCTTCAGAGTGCAGACACTGTACTTGCCATCTCCAGGACTCAAGTCCCGCCTGCCGGTTTCCCTGAATCCCTTCATAAATGTTACCTTGCTCACACTCCAACAGCACGTCAAGTCCTAAAAAACATTTGTGTCCACTCGCTCCTATTTAACACGCTCACGCATGCTTGGTGCAAGTCCAAGACCCTTATACACAAAACCTCCTTTACCCCCTGCCTCCTACCTTTCCTAGGACGACCTCTACCCCACCTTCCTTCCACTACAGATTTTTATGCCCTCCAAGTCATTGTATTTTGTTCTATCCTCTCTAAATGTCCGACCCAACTCAACAACCCCTCCTCAACCCTCTGTATAATACTTTTATCAACCCTGCGCCTCCTTCTAATTTCCACACTATGAATTCTCTGCATTATATTCACACCACACATTGCCCTCAGACACGACATCTCCACTGCCTCCAGCCTTCTCCTCGTTGCAACATTCATCACCCATGCTTCACACCCATATAAGAGTGTTGGTATAACTATACTCTCATACATTCCCCGCTTTGCTTTAATGGACAAAGTTCTTTGTCTCCACAGACTCCTAAGTGCACCACTTACCATTTTACCCTCATCAATTCTATGATTCACCTCATCTTTCATAGACCCATCTGCTGACACGTCCACTCCTAAATAGCTGCACATATTCACCTCCTCCATACTCTCTCTTTCCAATCTGATATCCAATCTTTAATTACCTATATATTTTATTATCCTCATCACTTTGCTCTTTCCTATGTACACTTTTAATTTTCTTCTTTTACATACCCTTCCAAACTCGTCCACTAACCTCTACAACTTCTCTTCAGAATCTCCCAGAAGCACAGTGTCATCAGCAAAGAACAACTGTGACAACTCCCACTTTGTTAGATTCATTATCTCTTAATCCCACACCTCTTGCCTCTCTTACAACCCCATCTATAAATATATTGAACAACCACGGTGACATCACACATCCTTGTCTAAGGCCTAATTTTACTGGGAAATAATCTCCCTCTCTCCTACATAATTTAACCTGAGTCTCACTATCCTCACTATACTCTTCACTGCTTTCAGTAACCTACCTCCTATTCCATACATTTGCAACATCTGCCACATTGCTCTCCTATCCCCCCTATCATATGCCTTTTCCTATTCCATAAATGCAACGAAAACCTCTTTACCATTATCTAAATACTGTTCACCTATATGTTTCACTGTAAACACTTGGTCTACACACCTCCTACCCTTCCTAAAGCCTCCTTGTTCATCTGCTATCCTGCTCCCTGTCTTACTATTAATTCTTTCAATAATAACTCTACCATACACTTTACCAGGTATACTCAACAGACTTATTCCCCTTTAATTTTTACACTCTCTTTTGTCCCCTTTGTCTTTATACAAAGGAACAATACACGCTCTCTGCCAATCCCTAGGTACCTTACCCTCTTCCATACATTTATTAAATAATAGCACCAACCACCCCAAAACTATATCCCACCTGCTTTTAACATTTCTATCTTTATCCCATCAATCCCAGCTGCCTTACCCCCTTTCATTCTACCCACTGCCTCACGCACTTCCCCCACACTCACAACTGGCTCTTCCTCACTCCTACAAGATGTTATTCCTCCTTGCCCTACACACGAAATCACAGCTTCCCTGTCTTCATCAACATTTAACAATTCCTCAAAATATTCTCTCCCTCTTTCTAACACTTCCAACTCTCTGTCTAATAACTCTCCTCTCCTATTTTTAACCGTCAATTCCGTTTGTTCTCTAGACTTTCTGAACTTGTTAATCTCACTCCAAAACTTTTTCTTACTCTCAAGAAAATTTGTTGATAGCATCTTTCTTATTTGCTCTTTTTTTACATTGCTTCACCACTCTCTTAACCTCTCTTTTCGTCTCCATTTACTCCTCCCTCCTTGCATCACTTCTTTGCAAAAACCTCTCATATGCTAACATTTTCTCTCTTACTCCTCTCTTTTCATCATCATTCCACCAATCGCTCTTCTTCCCTCCCGCACCCACTTTCCTATAACCACAAACTTCTGCTGAACACTCTAACACTACATTCTTAAATCTACCCCATACATCTTCGACCACATTGCCTATACTCTCACTAGCCCATCTATCCTCCAATAGTTGTTTATATCTTACCCTAACCGCCTCCTCCATTAGTTAATAAACCTTCACCTCTCTCTTACTTGCTGATGCCATTCTCCTTGTATCCCATCTACTTTTTACTCTCACTGTAGCTACAACTAACAAGTGATCTGATATATCTGTGGCCCCTCTATAAACATGCACATCTACCAATACGTAGTCCAACAAACTACTGTCATTACGCCCTACATCATATCTTGTATACTTATCTTTTTTTCTTAAAATATGTATTACCTCTTACCAAACCTCTTTCTATACAAACTTCAATCAAAGGCCCCCCATTATCATTTACTCCTGGCACCCCAAACTTACCTACCCCACCCTCTATAACTGTTTATCCCACTTTAGTATTTATGTCCCCTTCCACAATTACTCTGTTGCGTATGGAGGGGTTCACATTAGGCCACTGATCCTGCTGATGGGGACTCAGGTGCTATGTTGGCACTTCATGCACAATATGGGTATTGAGTGGCACTGTAGCTGTGCTTACTAGTTAACCTTCCTAGTTTCTTGTGGGGGGGACAAAAATTCCAGAGTAAAATTCTTATTTTTAATAATATTAAACTTAGAATACTAATAAATTTATGAACTCTGACGTAAATAAAGACCATGAAATTACTTATCTTTCCCTTCCTACATGAAGGGAACGATTATATATAAATATGGTTATAGATCAGATTTTACCAGGAAAACATAGATCCCAATAGTAAAGTTAGACCATCCTTATAAGACGTATTAAATATTCAATACCTTACTGACAACTCGTATCAAAGTAAATTCTCTCTATACTAGAAGTTTCGCCGATGTTACCATGCTAGGAGTCGGAGTAGGATTAGAGACTTCTAGAATATAGAGGTTTAGACAAGAGAGTACTAGAGGTACTAGTCGGGAGTGAGTGGGTGAACCTAGTCATTAATATGGACAATAATACATAGCTCAGATATAAATACCCGTATAATCAAGAGAGACTTCTTGAATTACTCCACATCATAACCCAAACAGTTATCTGCTAAGAGATATTCTATATTGTCCCATGCAAGAGACTAATATTCTAGGAGCCAGGGGGAACTATGTTAAGGGCTGAGTGCCTGAACCTAGTGCCTGTCAGTGGCCATATACCCCACATGAGGTCGGTCAGGTGAAGTACGGGGGCAGCTAACTAGCGTCAGGTCATTTACCTGCTGCATCATGACAACTGCACAATTATTGGCAAACACAGATTCCAATAATAACCTAACAAAATACAGAATATAATACAATATTTACAAAGGTGTTGAACATCATATCGTATACCATGGTACTTGTAGCACTGGATAATATTATAAAGCAGACCTTGTCCCTTTTAGCTATGGAGAAGATCGCGATATAATGTTAATTAGAACACATCTGAACGCTTCTCAAATATAAAAGCATAATCTTAGTCAAAAGATACAACTCTCTCTCTCTCTTGGTTCAAAAGTTCCTTAACACTCGATTAACATCTCCCAAAATCTCTCTCTCGTTCTCTCTGTCCTCTACATTCCTTTCTCCAGGTGCATAAACACTTATTATAACCCACTTTTCGCATCCATCCCTTATTTTAATCCACATAATCATTTATATTCCCTCTTCCCCTTCCTTAGCTCTAACTCTCTCAGATACTCCTTACTTAATCCCATTTCTTTCTCCCCACAACAACAACAACATCACAACAACAACAACATCACAACAACACCAACAACAACAGTCACCACCACCACCACATCAACAATAATAACAAAAATAACATGATTTAGCATTTTTTCTTAAAATTATTGAGAGAGAGATTGAGAGAGAGAGAGAGAGAGAGAGAGAGAGAGAGAGAGAGAGAGAGAGAGAGAGAGAGAGAGAGAGAGAGAGAGAGAGAGAGAGAGAGAGAGAGAGCTCTGGGAGGGTCAATTCATCTAACTTTGTTTGTAGCGTCTCTTCCCCAGAGTCCTCTCAACCCCTCTCTTTCCCCTCCTTCTTCTCCTCTTCCTTCTTCTCCTCCTCCTCCTCTTGCTCCTCCTCTTCCTTCTCCTCCTCTTCCTTCTCCTCCTCTTCTTCTCCTCCTCCTCTTCCTTCTCCTCCTCCTCCTCCTCCTCTTCTCATATATCTTCGTCTCTTCTTATATTTTCTCTTCTACAAACTTCTCCACCAGGGAAGATGTCTTCTGAATAATAAGAGAAACGTGTCTTATCTCTCACTGTCTCTCTGTCTACCTATCTGACTGTCTCTCTGTATGTCTACCAGTCTGTCTGCTTATCTGTCTGCCTGCCTCTTTGTCTGTCTAAATGTCTGTCTCTCTGTCTACCTGTTTGTCTCTGTTTTTTGTCTACCTGTGTATTTCTGTCTGCCTACCTGTCTGTCTACCTGTCTCTTGTCTGTCTGTCTGCCTGTCTTCATTTTATTTTCCCAAATTAGTTAATCCCCAATCGGGTTAATCGACAGTCAGGTTAATCCCCAGTCAGGTTAATCCCCAGTCAGGTTAATCCCCAGTCAGGTTAATCCCTAGTTAGGTTAATCCCTAGTCAGGTTAATCCACAGTCAGGTTAATCCCTAGTCAGGTTAATAATTAGTCAGGTTAATTCACAGTTAGGTTAATCCACAGTCAGGTTACTCCCTAATCAGGTTAATCCACAGTCAGGTTAATCCCAGTCGGGTTAATCCACAGTCAGTTTAATCCAGTCAGGTTAATCCCCAGTCTTATTTGTGGATAATTAATCACTGGGCAACAGAAAAATCCCACACAGAGAAATCCGGGACCTTGACTTAGTTAATAAGTTTAATAAGATATTTATACAACACATTGAGTTCACTTTCTCCAAGATCATCGTCAACCTCCAAGATCATCGTTAACCTCCAAGATCATCGTCAACCTCCAAGATTATCGTCAACCTCCAACATCATCGTCAACCTCCAAGATCAACGTCAACCTCCAAGATCATCGTCAACCTCCAAGATCAACGTCAACCTCCAAGATCATCGTTAACCTCCAAGATCAACGTCAACCTCCAAGATCATCGTCAACCTCCAAGATCAACGTCAACCTCCAAGATCATCGTTAACCTCCAAGATTATCGTCAACCTCCAAGATCAACGTCAACCTCCAAGATCATCGTCAACCTCCAAGATCAACGTCAACCTCCAAGATCATCGTTAACCTCCAAGATCAACGTCAACCTCCAAGATCATCGTCAACCTCCAAGATCAACGTCAACCTCCAAGATCATCGTTAACCTCCAAGATCAACGTCAACCTCCAAGATCATCGTCAACCTCCAAGATCAACGTCAACCTCCAAGATCATCGTTAACCTCCAAGATTATCGTCAACCTCCAAGATCAACGTCAACCTCCAAGATTATCGTCAACCTCCAAGATCAACGTCAACCTCCAAGATCATCGTTAACCTCCAAGATCAACGTCAACCTCCAAGATCATCGTCAACCTCCAAGATCAACGTCAACCTCCAAGATCATCGTTAACCTCCAAGATCATCGTCAACCTCCAAGATTATCGTCAACCTCCAACATCATCGTCAACCTCCAAGATCAACGTCAACCTCCAAGATTATGAGTGAGTCTTTCTCAACTAGAAGCAAGACAAGCACTTACAATAATAATAATAATAATAATAATAATAATAATAATAATAATAATAATAATAATATTAATAATAATAAATAATAATAAAGACTACAACAACAACAACAATAATAGCAATAAGAGCAGTTATAATAATAATAATAATAATAATAATAATAATTATAATAATAATAATAATAATAGTAATAATAATAATAATAATAATAATAATAATAATAATAATAATAATAATAATATTAATAATAATAATAATAATAACAATAATAATAAAAATAACAATAATAATACCTCTAATATTAATAATAATAATAGTAACAATAATAATAATAATAATAATAAATAATAACAAAAATAATAACATTATTCATAGAAGCAAAGAGGGGAATGTATGAGAGTATATCTACACCAACGTGCTGTTGGAGTGTGAGCAAGGTAACATTTATGAAGGGATTCAGGGAAACCGGCAGCCCGGACAGTCCTGGAGAAGGGAAGTACAGTGTCTGCACTCTGAAGGAGGGGTGTTAATGTTGCAGTTTTATAACTGTAGTGTAAAGCATGTCTATGGCAAGACAGTGATGGAGTGAATGATGGTGAAAGTTATTCTTTTTCGGGGCACCCTGCCTTGGTGGCCACCCTGCCTTGGTGGCCACCCTGCCTCCAAGATCATCGTTAACCTCCAAGATCATCGTCAACCTCCAAGATTATCGTCAACCTCCAACATCATCGTCAACCTCCAAGATCAACGTCAACCTCCAAGATCATCGTGGCCTGCCTTGGTGGCCACCCTGCCTTGGTGGCCACCCTGCCTTGGTGGCCACCCTGCCTTGGTGGCCACCCTGCCTTGGTGGGACACGACCGATGAGTTAATAATAAACAATAATAATCATCATATTGGACTTCTCACAAACTATTTATTAACAGTCTTGGACTATTCCTATGAAGGTGTTAGAACTCTCTCTCTCTCTCTCTCTCTCTCTCTCTCCTCTCTCTCTCTCTCTCTCTCTCTCTCTCTCTCTAATTGCTCTCACAGTGGACCAAGGTCGCGTAATATTCCATGTTGACCTTGACGTGACCTTTGACCTCTCAGACGTACAAGGTGACCTGATTTGTCATGCAACAGTCCAGGGAGATCACCGCGTTCCCCGTGGTGCACCGCACCCTTGGTGCACCTCCCCCTTGGTGCACTTCCCCCTTGGTGCACGTCCCCCTTGGTGCACGTCCCCCTTGGTGCACCTCCCCTTTGGTGCACCTCCCCTAGTGACCCTCATTCTTGGTACATCTCTCCTGGTGCACAACCTCCTGGTGCAACTCCCTGGGTGCACCTCCCACTTAGTTCACCTCCCTCTTGGTGCACCACCCCTGGTGCACCTCCCGTGGTGCACCTCCCCTGATGCACCTCCCCTGGTGCACCTCCCTGGCACCTCTCCTGGTGCACATCCCCTGGTTCATCTTCCGTGGTGCACCTCCCCTGGTGCACCTCCCCTGGTGCACCTCCCCTGGTGCACCTCCCCTGGTGGACCTCCCCTGGTACATCTTCCGTGGTGCACCTCCCCTAGTGCACCTCCCCTGGTGCATCTCCCTGGTGCACCTCCCCTGGTGCATCTCCCTGGTGCACCTCCCCTGGTGGACCTCCCCTGGTACATCTTCCGTGGTGCACCTCCCCTGGCGCATCTCCCTGGTGCACCTTCCCTTCTGCACCTCCCTCGTGCGCCTCCCCTCGTGCACCTGTCTTGGTGGTTTTCCCCTCAATTAGCAAAAAAATAAGTTTAGTAAAGCATTTTCCAGTGAGATTTGTCTCACAACACTGTGTGGTGACACTGGTGACACCGTGTGGTGACACTGTGTGGTGACACTGTGTGGTGACAGTGTTGTGACAGTGTTGTGACACTGTGGGGTGACACTGTGTGATGACACCGTATGGTGACACTGTGTGGTGACACTCATGATTTGTACTCCCTGGAACGCAGGCGAGAAAGATACATCACAATTTACACCTGGAAAATCCTAGAGGAACTGGTCTCAAATCTGCACTCGGAAATCAATCCCTAGGAAAGTAAAAGACTGGGCAGACTGCGCAACATACCTAGAACGAAGAGCAGGAGTGCCGTGAGTACGCTAAGATACAACACAGTAAGTGTCAGGGGCCCAAGACTGTTCAACTGCCCTCCAGCATACATGCAGGGGATTACCAATAGACCCCTGGCTGTCTTCAAGAGGGAGCTGGAAAGATTCCAAAAGTCAGTACCTGCCAGCCGGGCTGTGGTTCATACGCTGGACTACGTGTGGCCAGCAGAAACAGCCTGGTTGATCAGGCAATGATCTACCGGGAGACCTGGTCATGGACCGGGCCTTGGGGACGTTGACCCACGAAAAACCCTCCAGGTAAACTACAGGTAAGTGCCACACACACACACACACACACACATATATATATATATATATATATATATATATATGTGTGTGTGTGTGTGTGTGACTACCTGTAGTTTACCTGGAGGGTTTCGTGGGTCAACGTCCCCGGCCGGTCCATGAGGTCTCCGGTAGATCATTGCCTGATCAACCAGGCTGTTTCTGCTGGCCACCGTAGTCCAGCGTATGACCAGCCCGGCTGGCACTGACTTGGAGATCTTCCAGCTCCTTGAAAACAGCCAGGGTCAGTGTCCCTGCATGTATGCTGGAGGCAGTGACATCTTGGGCTGACTTGTACTGTGCTGTCTCACGGCACTCCTGCTCTTCGTTCTAGGTATGTTGCGCAGTCTGCCCAGTCTTTACTCCTGGGATTGTTTCAGTGCAGATTTAGACCAGTTCTCTAGGATTTCAGGTGTAAATGTGATATCTTTCGCCTGCGTTACATATATATATATATATATATATATATATATATATATATATATATATATATATATATATATATATATATATATATATATATATATATATATATATATATATATATATAGCAAGAAAATCACTATGAAAAAATAGAAGAATTCCAAGCGCTTTCGTGACTACTCACATTATCAAGGAACTATAACAGGAAACATGACAAGAAGGCTTATATAAGGGGTGAGACTACACCTCACAGTCACATCACACTAACAAAGACTCCACCTCACAGTAACGTAACATCTCACGACTCTGTGAAGAGGAACATAAGAAAGGACCTGAAACTCTTCCCAAGAATTAAGATTAGTCCAATTTATCATTAAATTCTTCCCAAATTTTATTAATTATAAATGAATCCAATTTATATAAACCAAAAGAAATATTCATATTATTTTCAAAACTGCTTTTAATGAAACATGATTCTATTATATTCCTCTCAACCATGGACTTGCTTAAGAACATAAGAACATAAGAACATAAGAACATAAGAAAGGAGGAACACTGCAGCAGGCCTGTTGGCCCATACTAGGCAGGTCCTTCACAATCCATCCCACTAACAGAATAATTGCCAAACCTAATTTTCAATTCTACCCAAGAAATAAGCTTTGAAGATTCTATTAACTCAAGTGCGAGTCCCACTCAAATCCAACCCCTCTCACTCATGAATTTATCCAACCTAAATTTGAAACTACCCAAGGTCCTAGCTTCAATGACCCTACTAGGCAGACTGTTCCACTCATCAACTACCCTATTTCCAAACCAATATTTTCCTATATCCTTTCTAAATCTAAACTTATCCAATTTGAATCCATTATTGCGGGTTCTCTCTTGGAGAGATATCCTCAAGACCTTATTTAAGAACATAAGAACATAAGAAAGGAGGAACACTGCAGCAGGCCTGTTGGCCCATACTAGGCAGGTCCTTCACAATCCGTCCCACTAACAGAATATTTGCTCAACCCAATCTTCAATGCTACCCAAGAAATAAGCTTTGACAATTCTACCCACTCATGCGCGAGTCCCACTCAAATCCAACCCCTCTCACTCATAAGAACATAAGAACATAAGAAAGGAGGAACACTGCAGCAGGCCTGTTGGCCCATACTAGGCAGGTCCTTCACAATCCGTCCCACTAACAGAATATTTGCTCAACCCAATTTTCAATGCTACCCAAGAAATAAGCTTTGACAATTCTACCCACTCATGCGCGAGTCCCACTCAAATCCAACCCCTCTCACTCATGAATTTATCCAACCTAAATTTGAAACTACCCAAGGTCCTAGCTTCAATAACCCTACTAGGCAGACTGTTCCACTCATCAACTACCCTATTTCCAAACCAATACTTTCCTATATCCTTTCTAAATCTAAACTTATCTAACTTGAATCCATTATTGCGGGTTCTCTCTTGGAGAGATACCCTCAAGACCTTATTTATATCCCCTTTGTTAATACCCATTTTCCACTTGTATACCTCGATCATGTCTCCCCTCATTCTACGTCTTACAAGTGAATGTAATTTTAGGGTTTTCAATCTTTCTTCGTAAGGAAGATTTCTAATGCTATGTATTAATTTAGTCATTCTACGCTGAATGTTTTCTAACGAATTTATGTCCATTCTGTAATATGGAGACCAGAACTGAGCTGCGTAATCTAGGTGAGGCCTTACTAATGATGTATAAAGCTGTAATATAACCTCTGGACTTCTGTTGCTAACACTTCTTGATATAAATCCCAGTAATCTATTTGCCTTATTACGTACGCTTAGGCATTGCTGTCTTGGTTTAAGGTTGCTGCTTACCATCACCCCCAAGTCCTTCTCGCAATCTGTATGGCTAAGTTCTACGTTATTTAACTTATAAGTGCTTGGGTTATGGACACTCCCGAGCTTCAGAACCTTGCATTTATCTACATTGAACTGCATCTGCCACTTTTCTGACCACGAATTAAGTTTGTCTAAATCTTCCTGAAGTTCTATGACATCTATGTTTGAATCAATTATCCTACCTATCTTCGTGTCGTCGGCGAATTTGCTCATATCACTAGTAATTCCCTCATCAAGGTCATTGATATATATTATAAATAACAATGGGCCTAAGACTGATCCCTGTGGAACACCACTTGTTACAAGTCCCCATTCGGATTTAACCCCATTTATGCACACTTATAAGTTAAATAACGTAGAACTTAGCCATACAGATTGCGAGAAGGACTTGGGGGTGATGGTAAGCAGCAACCTTAAACCAAGACAGCAATGCCTAAGCGTACGTAATAAGGCAAATAGATTACTGGGATTTATATCAAGAAGTGTTAGCAACAGAAGTCCAGAGGTTATATTACAGCTTTATACATCATTAGTAAGGCCTCACCTAGATTACGCAGCTCAGTTCTGGTCTCCATATTACAGAATGGACATAAATTCGTTAGAAAACATTCAGCGTAGAATGACTAAATTAATACATAGCATTAGAAATCTTCCTTACGAAGAAAGATTGAAGACCCTAAAATTACATTCACTTGTAAGACGTAGAATGAGGGGAGACATGGTAAGCAGAAATCTAAAGCCAAGACAACAGTGCCTAAGTGTGCGCAATAAGGCTAACAGATTACTAGGATTTATTTCAAGAAGTATAAGCAACAGAAGTCCAAAAGTTATTTTACAGCTCTATACATCACTAGTGAGACCTCATTTGGATTATGCAGCTCAGTTTTGGTCTCCTTACTACAGGATGGATATAGATTCATTGGAGAACATACAAAGAAGAATGACTAAAATGATTTACAGTATAAGAAATCTCCCGTATGAAGATAGACTTAGAGCGTTGAATCTCCACTCTCTGGAGAGACGTAGAATGAGGGGAGATATCATCGAGGTGTACAAGTGGATGATGGGCATAAACAAAGGAGATATTAATAAAATACTGAGGATATCGAACCAAGTAAGAACCAGAAATAACGGATTTAAATTGGATAAATTTAGATTTAGAAAGGACATAGGCAAGTACTGGTTTTCGAACAGAGTTGTAGATGCGTGGAACAATCTTCCGAGTAGGGTGATAGAGGCTAGGACCTTGGGTGGCTTTAAAAAGAGATTGGACAAATATATGAGTGGGAGGGGCTGGGTTTGATTAGTGTCGCGAGTACAGGAGTAAATTCTTAGGTAGTGGTGGTTTTGATAAGGACCTGCCTTGTATGGGCCAGTAGGCCTTCTGCAGTGTTCCTCCATTCTTATGTTCTTATGTTCTTATGTATACAAGTGGAAAATGGGTATTAACAAAGGGGATATAAATAAGGTCTTGAGGATATCTCTCCAAGAGAGAACCCGCAATAATGGATTCAAGTTAGATAAGTTTAGATTTAGAAAGGATATGGAAAGTATTGGTTTGGAAATGGGTAGTTGATGAGTGGAACAGTCTGCCTAGTAGGGTTATTGAAGCTAGGACCTTGGGTAGTTTCAAATTTAGGTTGGATAAATTCATGAGTGAGAGGGTTGATTGAGTGGGACTCGCACATGAGTGGGTAGAATTGTCAAAGCTTATTTCTTGGGTAGCATTGAAAATTGGGTTGAGCAAATATTCTGTTAGTGGACGGATTGTGAAGGACCTGCCTAGTATGGGCCAACAGGCCTGCTGCAGTGTTCCTCCTTTCTTATGTTCTTATGTTCTTATGTTAACCATGTCTCAGTTATTGCAAAAACATCAATATTACCCGTACTTGCAACTAATCTCAACTCGTCCATCTTATTCCTAGCACTACGACTATTGGTGTAATATATATTTACATAAGAACATAAGAACATAAGAAAGGAGGAACACTGCAGCAGGCCTGTTGGCCCATACTAGGCAGGTCCTTCACAATCCGTCCCACTAACAGAATATTTGCTCAACCCAATCTTCAATGCTACCCAAGAAATAAGCTTTGACAATTCTACCCACTCATGCGCGAGTCCCACTCAAATCCAACCCCTCTCACTCATGAATTTATCCAACCTAAATTTGAAACTACCCAAGGTCCTAGCTTCAATAACCCTACTAGGCAGACTGTTCCACTCATCAACTACCCTATTTCCAAACCAATACTTTCCTATATCCTTTCTAAATCTAAACTTATCTAACTTGAATCCATTATTGCGGGTTCTCTTGGAGAGATACCCTCAAGACCTTATTTATATCCCCTTTGTTAATACCCATTTTCCACTTGTATACCTCGATCATGTCTCCCTCATTCTACGTCTTACAAGTGAATGTAATTTTAGGGTTTTCAATCTTTCTTCGTAAGGAAGATTTCTAATGCTATGTATTAATTTAGTCATTCTACGCTGAATGTTTTCTAACGAATTTATGTCCATTCTGTAATATGGAGACCAGAACTGAGCTGCGTAATCTAGGTGAGGCCTTACTAATGATGTATAAAGCTGTAATATAACCTCTGGACTTCTGTTGCTAACACTTCTTGATATATATCCCAGTAATCTATTTGCCTTATTACGTACGCTTAGGCATTGCTGTCTTGGTTTAAGGTTGCTGCTTACCATCACCCCCAAGTCCTTCTCGCAATCTGTATGGCTAAGTTCTACGTTATTTAACTTATAAGTGCTTGGGTTATGGACACTCCCGAGCTTCAGAACCTTGCATTTATCTACATTGAACTGCATCTGCCACTTTTCTGACCACGAATTAAGTTTGTCTAAATCTTCCTGAAGTTCTATGACACCTATGTTTGAATCAATTATCCTACCTATCTTCGTGTCGTCGGCGAATTTGCTCATATCACTAGTAATTCCCTCATCAAGGTCATTGATATATATTATAAATAACAATGGGCCTAAGACTGATCCCTGTGGAACACCACTTGTTACAAGTCCCCATTCGGATTTAACCCCATTTATGCACACTCTCTGCTTCCTATTGGTGAGCCATGACTCGATCCATGACAGCACTTTTCCCCCAATGCCATGAGCTGCCACTTTCTTTAACAGTCTCTGGTGCGGTACTCTATCAAAAGCCTTACTAAAGTCTAAATATACAATATCGAATTCTTTATCGTGATCAACAGCCTCAAAAGCTTTACTGAAGAAGGTTAATAAATTAGATAGGCAGGAACGGCCCCTCGTGAATCCATGCTGGGTATCATTAATCAAATTATGGTTATCTAGATGGCTTCTAATAATATCAGCTATAATTGACTCTAGTAATTTGCCTACAATTGAGGTCAGGCTTATTGGGCGGTAGTTAGACGAGTAGTGACTTGTCCCCTGCTTTGAAAATAGGAATTACATTAGCCATCTTCCACATATCAGACACTACACCTGTTTGAAGAGATAAATTAAAAATGTTAGATATTGGTTCACAGAGTTCCATTTTGCATTCCTTAAGAACCCTTGCAAAAAGCTCATCAGGACCCGGCGATTTATTTTGTTTCAGTCGGTCCAGCTGTTTCATAATCATTTCGCTAGTGACTGTGATATTACATAATTTATCTTCTTCTGGGCCTCTGTAAAAATTAATTACTGGGATATTATTAATGTCTTCCTGTGTGAAAACCGAGAGAAAATAATTATTAAAAATAGAGCACATATCATTCTCCTTGTCAGTAAGATGCCCAAAGTTATTTTTAAGGGGACCTATCTTATCCCTAACTTTTGTTCTATAAACCTGGAAAAAACTTTTGGGTTAGTTTTTGAATCCCTAGCAACTTTAATTTCATAGTCCCGTTTAGCTTTTCTTATTCCCTTTTTAACGTCCCTCTTAATGTCAGTATACTGATTTATAAGATGACCCTCACCTCTTTTATGCGCCTATAAATTCCTTTCTTCTGCCCTAAAAGATATTTGAGCCTATTATTCATCCATTTTGGGTCATTTCTACTTGATCTAATTTCTTTATACGGGATAAATGTTCTTTGGGCAGCCTGTATAGTGTTAAGAAAACTGTCATATTGATACCTCTCTTCTTCACCCCAGTCCACAGTTGATAAGTGTTCTCTAAGTCCATTATAATCTGCTAAGCGAAAATCTGGGACCATTACTGAATTATCCCTACTATCATACATCCATTCAATGCTAAAGGTAATTGACTTGTGGTCGCTTGAGCCGAGTTCCTCTGTAATTTCTAAATTATTAACAAGGGTTTCCTTGCTTGCCAGAACCAAGTCAAGTAGGTTATTTCCCCTTGTAGGTTCTGTTACAAACTGCTTCAAAAGCAATCCTGAACTACTTCTAAAAAGTCGTTAGATTCTAAATTCCCTGTCATGAAATTCCAATCAATCTGACTAAAGTTAAAGTCCCTAAATTACTACGTTATCGTGTCTTGTGGCCTTAACAATTTCCTCCCAAAGTAGTCTCCCTTGTTCCCTATCTAAGTTTGGAGGACGGTAAATCACGCCTAAAATCAATTTTCACACCCCTCTGAAAATTCTATCCAGACAGACTCTGTATGTGTTAATTCAGACTTTATACCCGTTTTTATGCAACAATTTAAATGATCACGGACATAGAGTGCCACCCCACCCCCTTTCCCGATACTTCTGTCTACTTGGAACAATTTAAAACCCTGAATGTGACATTCGGCAGGCAAGTCCCGATTTTTCATATTAAACCATGTCTCAGTTATTGCAAAAACATCAATATTACCCGTACTTGCAACTAATCTCAACTCGTCCATCTTATTCCTAGCACTACGACTATTGGTGTAATATATAAATAGAGACCCTCCTTTATCTTTACCCTTCCTGCTCTTCTCTGTTTTTCCACTATACCTATTACTGTCCTTGTCATCTAGTGTCACTAGCTTTCCACTATCCACCTTATTCTGCCTATTACTAGTTCTCCTACAACTTATAATATTACTACACTGGGACTTCTCTGTTTTCCCCCCAAAACCCATACCACTAACTATTTCTAGTTTAAAGCCCTAACAGCTCCCTCCACTGCAGTTGCCAGTGCCCCCACCCCAGACCTGGATAAGTGAACCCCATCCCTGGCATACATGTCATTTCTGCCATAGAAGAGGTCCCAGTTGTCAATGAATGTTACTGAATTTTCCTTACAGTATTTGTCCAGCCAGCAATTGACACCAATTGCCCTGGACAGCCATTCATTTCAACTCCTCTCCTTGGCAAAATACCACATATGACAGGGTTCCCACCCTTCTTCCTAATTATGTCTATTGCTGACCTAAACCTGCTAGTCAGGTCCTCACTCCTACGTCTGCCAACATCGTTGCCTCCAGCACTGAGACAGATAATAGGATTGCTCCCATTACCTCTCATGATGTCGTCCAGACGGCTAACAATATCCTCCATCCCAGCCCCAGGAAAGCAAACCCTCTGTCTCCTACTCCTATCAATCAAACAGAAAGCCCTATCCATGTACCTAACCTGACTGTCCCCAACAACAACAATGTTTTTACCTTCCTTTGTGTCTTTCGTCGTGACGCTCCCAGAAGTCGACTCACATTCATCGGGAAGCACGGAGAATGGGTTCGATGTTTCCACAACATTCTCCTGGGTCTTCGTTGTTTCTACCTCTCCACCCGTCCTCTTGAGCCTTAACTTTGTCCCATGCGTTTTAGCCACCGTCCAGGTTCCTTTCCTGGCTTGAGGATTCTCAACAGGAGGATTACTACGAATCCTCTTGTTTTCCTCAGTCAGTCGCTGTATCTCAAGCTTAGCTACCCTCAGTTCTTCCTTCAGCTGCTGGTAGAGTAGCTCAAGAGAGGACATCTTCTTCAGATTGACAGAGAGCACACAAGACACGTCTTCACTGAATGGAGGAACACTGCAGAAGGCCTACTGGCCCATACAAGGCAGGTCCTTATCAAAACCACCACTACCTAAAAATTTATTCCCGTACTCACGACACAAATCAAACCCAGCCCCTACATAAGAACATAAGAACATAAGAAAGGAGGAACACTGCAGCAGGCCTGTTGGCCCATACTAGGCAGGTCCTTCACAATCCATCCCACTAACAGAATATTTGCTCAACCCAATTTTCAAAGCTACCCAAGAAATAAGCTTTGACAATTCTACCCACTCATGCGCGAGTCCCACTCAAATCCAACCCCTCTCACTCATGAATTTATCCAACCTAAATTTGAAACTACCCAAGGTCCTAGCTTCAATAACCCTACTAGGCAGACTGTTCCACTCATCAACTACCCTATTTCCAAACCAATACTTTCCTATATCCTTTCTAAATCTAAACTTATCTAACTTGAATCCATTATTGCGGGTTCTCTCTTGGAGAGATATCCTCAAGACCTTATTTATATCCCTTTGTTAATACCCATTTTCCACTTGTATACCTCGATCATGTCTCCCCTCATTCTACGTCTTACAAGTGAATGTAATTTTAGGGTCTTCAATCTTTCTTCGTAAGGAAGATTTCTAATGCTATGTATTAATTTAGTCATTCTACGCTGAATGTTTTCTAACGAATTTATGTCCATTCTGTAATATGGAGACCAGAACTGAGCTGCGTAATCTAGGTGAGGCCTTACTAATGATGTATAAAGCTGTAATATAACCTCTGGACTTCTGTTGCTAACACTTCTTGATATAAATCCCAGTAATCTATTTGCCTTATTACGTACGCTTAGGCATTGCTGTCTTGGTTTAAGGTTGCTGCTTACCATCACCCCCAAGTCCTTCTCCAATCTGTATGGCTAAGTTCTACGTTATTTAACTTATAAGTGCTTGGGTTATGGACACTCCGAGCTTCAGAACCCTGCATTTATCTACATTGAACTGCATCTGCCACTTTTCTGACCACGAATTAAGTTTGTCTAAATCTTCCTGAAGTTCTATGACATCTATGTTTGAATCAATTATCCTACCTATCTTCGTGTCGTCGGCGAATTTGCTCATATCACTAGTAATTCCCTCATCAAGGTCATTGATATATATTATAAATAACAATGGGCCTAAGACTGATCCCTGTGGAACACCACTTGTTACAAGTCCCCATTCGGATTTAACCCCATTTATGCACACTCTCTGCTTCCTATTGGTGAGCCATGACTCGATCCATGACAGCACTTTTCCCCCAATGCCATGAGCTGCCACTTTCTTTAACAGTCTCTGGTGCGGTACTCTATCAAAAGCCTTACTAAAGTCTAAATAAACAATATCGAATTCTTTATTGTGATCAACAGCCTCAAAAGCTTTACTGAAGAAGGTTAATAAATTAGATAGGCAGGAACGGCCCTCGTGAATCCATGCTGGGTATCATTAATCAAATTATGGTTATCTAGATGGCTTCTAATAATATCAGCTATAATTGACTCTAGTAATTTGCCTACAATTGAGGTCAGGCTTATTGGGCGGTAGTTTGACGGTAGTGACTTGTCCCCTGCTTTAAAAATAGGAATTACATTAGCCATCTTCCACATATCAGACACTACACCTGTTTGAAGAGATAAATTAAAAATGTTAGATATTGGTTCACAGAGTTCCATTTTGCATTCCTTAAGAACCCTTGCAAAAAGCTCATCAGGACCCGGCGATTTATTTTGTTTCAGTCGGTCCAGCTGTTTCATAATCATTTCGCTAGTGACTGTGATATTACATAATTTATCTTCTTCTGGGCCTCTGTAAAAATTAATTACTGGGATATTATTAATGTCTTCCTGTGTGAAAACCGAGAGAAAATAATTATTAAAAATAGAGCACATATCATTCTCCTTGTCAGTAAGATGCCCAAAGTTATTTTTAAGGGGACCTATCTTATCCCTAACTTTTGTTCTATAAACCTGGAAAAAACTTTTTGGGTTAGTTTTTGAATCCTCCCACTCATATATTTGTCCAATCTCTTTTTAAAGCCACCCAAGGTCCTAGCCTCTATCACTGTATCGCTTGATACAACCTTCTCAGCATTTTGAAAATCAATTGGATGGTTAAAATCTCTCACATGAATAAATAGAGCATTAGAATCTTGTCCAGTTCTAATGCTATATTTATGTTGTTTTAATCTTAGTTCAAGACTTAAGAACATAAGAACATAAGAAAGGAGGAACACTGCAGCAGGCCTGTTGGCCCATACTAGGCAGGTCCTTCACATTCCATCCCACCAACAGAACACTTGTTCAACCCAACTTTCAATGCTACCCAAGAAATAAGATTTGATAATTTTATTTACTCATGTGCAATTCCCACTCAAATCCAACCCCTCTCACTCATAAGAACATAAGAACATAAGAACCTTAAACCAAGACAGCAATGCCTAAGCGTACGTAATAAGGCAAATAGATTACTGGGATTTATATCAAGAAGTGTTAGCAACAGAAGTCCAGAGGTTATATTACAGCTTTATACATCATTAGTAAGGCCTCACCTAGATTACGCAGCTCAGTTCTGGTCTCCATATTACAGAATGGACATAAATTCGTTAGAAAACATTCAGCGTAGAATGACTAAATTAATACATAGCATTAGAAATCTTCCTTACGAAGAAAGATTGAAGACCCTAAAATTACATTCACTTGTAAGACGTAGAATGAGGGGAGACATGATCGAGGTATATAAGTGGAAGATGGGTATTAATAAGGGGGATATAAATAAGGTCTTGAGGATATCTCTCCAAGAGAGAACCCGCAATAATGGATTCAAATTGATAAGTTTAGATTTAGAAAGGATATAGGAAAATATTGGTTTGGAAATAGGTAGTTGATGAGTGGAACAGTCTGCCTAGTAGGGTCATTGAAGCTAGGACCTTGGTAGCTTCAAATTTAGGTTGGATAAATTCATGAGTGAGAGGGGTTGGAGGAGGACTCGCATTTGAGTTAATAGAATCTTCAAAGCTTATTCTTGGGTAGAATTGAAAATTAGGTTTGGCAATTATTCTGTTAGTGGATGGATTGTGAAGGACCTGCCTAGTATGGGCCAAGAGGCCTGCTGCAGTGTTCCTCCTTTCTTATGTTCTTATGTTCTTATGAACATAAGAAAGGAGGAACACTGCAGCAGGCCTGTTGGCCCATACTAGGCAGGTCCTTCACATTCCATCCCACTAACAGAATATTTTCAATGCTACCCAAGAAATAAGCTTTGATAATTTTATTTACTCATGTGCAATTCCCACTCAAATCCAACCCCTTTCACTCATGAATTTATCCAACCTAAATTTAAAACTACCCAAGGTCCTTGCTTCAATAACCCTACTAGGCAGACTGTTCCACTCATCAACTACCCTATTTCCAAACCAATACTTTCCTATATCCTTTCTGACTTAACTCAGTGTGGTGGACCTGACTTAACTCAGTGAAGACGTGTCTTGTGTGCTCTCTGTCAATCTGAAGAAGATGTCCTCTCTTGAGCTACTCTACCAGCAGCTGAAGGAAGAACTGAGGGTAGCTAAGCTTGAGATACAGCGACTGACTGAGGAAAACAAGAGGATTCGTGGAAAAATAAACACATAAGCAGTATAATGTGATCCTTTGACACGCTTGCCCACGCAGGGCTTTATCGAGTCACATACAGATCTACCTGGAAAATGAGCAACATGGAGATATATATAGGGTACAGTCAGGTGGAGAATGCTCATTTTCCAGGTAGATCTGTATGTGACTCGATAAAGCCCACTGCGTGGGCGAAACGTTGTCAATAAAGGATCACATTATACTGCTTATGTGTTTATTTTTCCATTGTGTCGGTATTTTATACCATTTATTTCCAAGAGGATTCGTAGTAATCCTCCTGTTGAGAATCCTCAAGCCAGGAAAGGAACCTGGACGGTGGCTAAAACGCATGGGACAAAGTTAAGGCTCAAGAGGACGGGTGGAGAGGTAGAAACAACGAAGACCCAGGAGAATGTTGTGGAAACATCGAACCCATTCTCCGTGCTACCCGATGAATGTGAGTCGACTTCTCGGAGCGTCACGACGAAAGACACAAAGGAAGGTAAAAACATTGTTGTTGTTGGGGACAGTCAGGTTAGGTACATGGATAGGGCTTTCTGTTTGATTGATAGGAGTAGGAGACAGAGGGTTTGCTTTCCTGGGGCTGGGATGGAGGATATTGTTAGCCGTCTGGACGACATCATGAGAGGTAGGCAAATTATTAGAATCAATTATAGCTGATATTATCAGAAGTCACCTTGAAGAACATAATTTGATTAATGAATCTCAGCATGGGTTTACGAGAGGTCGTTCCTGCCTGACAAATTTACTGACGTTTTTCAATAAAACATTTGAGGCAGTAGACAGTGATAAAGAATATGATATAGTTTACTTTGATTTCAGTAAGGCCTTCGATAGAGTACCTCACAAGAGACTCTTAAGAAAGGTGGCAGCTCATGGTATAGGAGGTAAAGTTCTAGCATGGATAGAGGCATGGCTTACCAATAGAAAGCAGAGAGTTTCCATTAATGGGGTCAAATCTGAATGGGGATTTGTCACTAGTGGCGTTCCACAAGGATCAGTTTTGGGCCCATTGTTGTTCATAATTTACATTAATGACCTTGATGAAGGAATTGCAAGTGACATGAGTAAATTTGCTGATGATACAAAAATAGGCCGTATAATTCATTCTGAGGAGGATACCAGTGAACTCCAGGAGGATTTGGATAAATTAATGTCTTGGTCTGAAAAGTGGCAGATGAAGTTCAATGTGACAAGTGTAAGGTGCTAGTCGTTGGTAATGAAAATATCCTCGAATTTATAAACTAGGTGAAGTTGAGCTTGATCATACAGAATGTGAAAAAGACTTGGGAGTCATGGTAAGCAGAAATCTAAAGCCAAGACAACAGTGCCTAAGTGTGCGCAATAAGGCTAACAGATTACTAGGATTTATTTCAAGAAGTATAAGCAACAGAAGTCCAAAAGTTATTTTACAGCTCTATACATCACTAGTGAGACCTCATTTGGATTATGCAGCTCAGTTTTGGTCTCCTTACTACAGGATGGATATAGATTCATTGGAGAACATACAAAGAAGAATGACTAAAATGATTTACAGTATAAGAAATCTCCGTATGAAGATAGACTTAGAGCATTGAATCTCCACTCTCTGGAGAGACGTAGAATGAGGGGAGATATCATCGAGGTGTACAAGTGGATGATGGGCATAAACAAAGGAGATATTAATAAAATACTGAGGATATCGAACCAAGTAAGAACGAGAAATAACGGATTTAAATTGGATAAATTTAGATTTAGAAAGGACATAGGCAAGTACTGGTTTTCGAACAGAGTTGTAGATGCGTGGAACAATCTTCCGATTAGGTGATAGAGGCTAGGACCTTGGGTGGCTTTAAAAGAGATTGGACAAATATATGAGTGGGAGGGGCTGGGTTTGATTAGTGTCGGAGTACAGGAGTAAATTCTTAGGTAGTGGTGGTTTTGATAAGGACCTGCCTTGTATGGGCCAGTAGGCCTTCTGCAGTGTTCCTCCATTCTTATGTTCTTATGTTCTTATGTTCAATCCTATTATCTGTCTCAGTGCTGGAGGCAACGATGTTGGCAGACATAGGAGTGAGGACCTGACTAGCAGGTTTAGGTCAGCAATAGACATAATTAGGAAGAAGGGTGGGAACCCTGTCATATGTGGTATTTTGCCAAGGAGAGGAGTTGGAAATGAATGGCTGTCCAGGGCAATTGGTGTCAATTGCTGGCTGGACAAATACTGTAAGGAAAATTCAGTAACATTCATTGATAACTGGGACCTCTTCTATGGCAGAAATGACATGTATGCCAGGGATGGGGTTCACTTATCCAGGTCTGGGGTGGGGGCACTGGCAACTGCAGTGGAGGGAGCTGTTAGGGTTTTAAACTAGAAATAGTTAGTGGTATGGGTTTTGGGGGGAAAACAGAGAAGTCCCAGTGAGTAATATTATAAGTTGTAGGAGAACTAGTAATAGGCAGAATAAGGTGGATAGTGGAAAGCTAGTGACAATAGATGACAAGGACAGTAATAGGTATAGTGGAAAACAGAGATGAGCAGGAAGGGTAAAGAGAAAGGAGGGTCTCTAAATATATATTACACCAATAGTCGTAGTGCTAGGAATAAGATGGACGAGTTGAGATTAGTTGCAAGTACGGGTAATATTGATGTTTTTGCAATAA
Source organism: Cherax destructor (assembly GCA_009830355.1). Taxonomy (NCBI): domain Eukaryota; kingdom Metazoa; phylum Arthropoda; class Malacostraca; order Decapoda; family Parastacidae; genus Cherax; species Cherax destructor. The sequence continues at coordinate 1,873 of WNWK01007634.1, read as the reverse complement.
CTGAGACATGGTTTAATATGAAAATCGGGACTTGCCTGCCGAATGTCACATTCAGGGTTTTAAATTGTTCCAAGTAGACAGAAGTATCGGGAAAGGGGGTGGGGTGGCACTCTATGTCCGTGATCATTTAAATTGTTGCATAAAAACGGGTATAAAGTCTGAATTAACACATACAGAGTCTGTCTGGATAGAATTTTCAGAGGGGTGTGAAAAATTGATTTTAGGCGTGATTTACCGTCCTCCAAACTTAGATAGGAACAAGGGAGACTACTTTGGGAGGAAATTGTTAAGGCCACAAGACACGATAACGTAGTAATTTAGGGACTTTAACTTTAGTCAGATTGATTGGAATTTCATGACAGGGAATTTAGAATCTAACGACTTTTTAGAAGTAGTTCAGGATTGCTTTTTGAAGCAGTTTGTAACAGAACCTACAAGGGGAAATAACCTACTTGACTTGGTTCTATCAAGCAAGGAAACCCTTGTTAATAATTTAGAAATTACAGAGGAACTCGGCTCAAGCGACCACAAGTCAATTACCTTTAGCATTGAATGGATGTATGATAGTAGGGATAATTCAGTAATGGTCCCAGATTTTCGCTTTGCAGATTATAATGGACTTAGAGAACACTTATCAACTGTGGACTGGGGTAAGAAGAGAGGTATCAATATGACAGTTTTCTTAACACTATACAGGCTGCACAAAGAACATTTATCCCGTATAAAGAAATTAGATCAAGTAGAAATGACCCAAAATGGATGAATAATAGGCTCAAATATCTTTAGGGCAGAAGAAAGGAATTTATAGGCGCATAAAAGAGGTGAGGGTCATCTTATAAATCAGTATACTGACATTAAGAGGGACGTTAAAAGGGAATAAGAAAAGCTAAACGGACTATGAAATTAAAGTTGCTAGGGATTCAAAAACTAACCCAAAAGTTTTTTCCAGGTTTATAGAACAAAAGTTAGGGATAAGATAGGTCCCCTTAAAATAACTTTGGGCATCTTACTGACAAGGAGAATGATATGTGCTCTATTTTTAATAATTATTTTCTCTCGGTTTTCACACAGGAAGACATTAATAATATCCCAGTAATTAATTTTTACAGAGGCCCAGAAGAAGATAAATTATGTAATATCACAGTCACTAGCGAAATGATTATGAAACAGCTGGACCGACTGAAACAAAATAAATCGCCGGGTCCTGATGAGATTTTTGCAAGGGTTCTTAGGAATGCAAAATGGAACTCTGTGAACCAATATCTAACATTTTTAATTTATCTCTTCAAACAGGTGTAGTGTCTGATATGTGGAAGATGGCTAATGTAATTCCTATTTTTAAAGCAGGGGACAAGTCACTACCGTCAAACTACCGCCCAATAAGCCTGACCTCAATTGTAGGCAAATTACTAGAGTCAATTATAGCTGATATTATTAGAAGCCATCTAGATAACCATAATTTGATTAATGATACCCAGCATGGATTCACGAGGGCCGTTCCTGCCTATCTAATTTATTAACCTTCTTCAGTAAAGCTTTGAGGCTGTTGATCACGATAAAGAATTCGATATTGTTTATTTAGACTTTAGTAAGGCTTTTGATAGAGTACCGCACCAGAGACTGTTAAAGAAAGTGGCAGCTCATGGCATTGGGGGAAAAGTTCTGTCATGGATCGAGTCATGGCTCACCAATAGGAAGCAAAAGTGTGCATAAATGGGGTTAAACCGAATGGGGACTTGTAACAAGTGGTGTTCCACAGGATCAGTCTTAGGCCCATTGTTATTTATAATATATATCAATGACCTTGATGAGGGAATTACTAGTGATATGAGCAAATTCGCCGACGACACGAAGATAGGTAGGATAATTGATT